>SNQJ01S0039828.1:19311-59281 GCA_010110895.2 Picea sitchensis
AAGACATCCGAAAAGAAAGAAGATTTTAGACAACCAACAATTATTGGTAGAAGGATTCAAATAGGTCAAGGTAGCAATGGAAGTATGATTTCATCTAGCAGTATTCAGTTATCTACATTGTGGAAGTGATACAAAAATATTTACAATGGCAAGATCATATCTGACTATTTTGTTACCAAATTTTCATGGAGAAGAGTCAAAGGACCCAGAGAAACACTTATTTATTTGTGAGAAGATTTAGGAAGAAAAAATTATTATATATGAAGAAAAAAAATAGTGCAACTTGCAATTACATTCAGAAACTGCACATTGGACTGGTTTATGATCCTTGTAGTAAACAATCCAGAAGGAGCACCTACAATTATCATAGATGTAAAGAAGGCACTAATCAATGAATTCCATTGACTGAGTTCATAGGATCAATATATGAATGAGATGATATAAATCAAACACAATCCAGGAGAGTTAGTTTGGGAATTCGAACAGAAGTTCAAGTGATTGAAAGGTAAATTGAAATATCCTATCACAGACATGCATCAAAGACAACTATTTATAAATTCATTATTGCCACACTTTAAATATCCATTGAGGAAATAGAAGTTCCAGACTCAGTATGAGGTTGTGAAAGAATCCTTACAATTAAAAGAGAATCAATATAAACATACAAATCCAACTATAGAAGAGTTGAGAGAAGATATGAAGAATCTAACATTTCATTTGAACCAGAACAAAGGAAAGGAAAAATGGGAAGTTATCTCTTGTACCTTATGTAGAAATTAAAAGAATAGAAGGACACCATAAAAATGAGTGCCCAACATATGTACAGTACTTGGGAGAAGGAATGCCAAATCCTTACCCACAAGAGGACTTTGGTGTGAAATATGTAAACATATGGACATAATCCCTATCATTGTCCCATGATGCAAAATTACCAAATAGTTCCTAAGAGTACATTCTACAATTTCTGCAAGTCTGTAGGACATAAGGAAAAGGATTTTTGAACCTTATAAATGATGAAGGAAAGGACGTCATATGTTTATAGGATGAAAGATGAACTAATGATAGGTCCATGTTATAGAAATGTTTTCCTCACCCCATGCAACTTGCTTGGATGGCCTTTCGATTTCCCTATGCAAACTTGAAGTCCCCTTTTGTACCTTCCAGAGACAAAAAAAACACTTTTCTCCACATATACATGCTCTATCAGTTAGACAACAAGCGTATACTCAGGTTTCTCCTCTACACTTTGCGTACATTGGGTTTAGTGCTCAAAATAAAAAATTGTGTCGGGTTTCCATGCCATGTCACGAGATCCATGATCCCTTGACCTTCCATATACTGGAAACACTCTAAATCGACCCTTCATTTCCATGTTAAGGCTATAAATTGAGACATATCCAAGCCCTGAAAGAAAAAGAGAATTCAACTTTGAGAGAAAAGACACTCTCGAAAAATTTCACTTCATATTAAGTCTTCATCCCTTTATCCTTGAAAGTCTGAACCCCTTGTTCATCCCCCAAGATCTTCCTTTTTTGTGATGGAGAACCTCATTGTCTTCTTTATATGAGCTTGCCTTTGGTGGAGGATTGAAGTGGTGTAGGCCTAGATGGAGGGGCTTATTTTCTCAGTTCCAACTTGCGCCATTACAGAAGTTTTTCACCTATATACTTATGTTGATTATTTTAATAGAAATACTCTTTTCTCGTCCAATTGATATCTTGCAAATATTTGAATTATAATTCCATGGGAGTATTTGTCATCTATGTTAATGTATTATGCTAATATATATGCTAACATTATATATTATCACCATATTATTTTGTATATTTGTTGTTGAAGACAAGTTGCAGGTATAAATATTTGAGTTGTGTGCTCAATGGTGGTCTTCATCAAACATCTAGACGAGGTAGGCTCTTAGCATTATGTTGTTAGCATTTCATTTATATAGCATACTTTGGATTAGAGATGATTTTTTCATGTCATTTCATTTGTTGTGGTTTACCCCATTCCATAGAGATATTTTTATCGTAACATAATTGGCGACCATACTAGGGATTGATCTTCTTTTTTGCGGTTTGGAGTGTGTTCTCCTTGATTTTCTCTCTGTTATCCTGAGTTTCCTTGTCACTTGATTAATTGACAACCTATTTTTAATTTACATCTGATTTTACTGTCTTAATGATTTCCATGACAGTGTTTTACTATATATACACAGTTTTTCCACTGACAGATGCATACATACGCAAGTTGTCCTCCTGTAGGGCACGTACATACATGAATTTTTCTCAAACAATCGCATACATCATCCCTTTAGTCTTGTTGGCTGAGTTTGGTTGGTTGTTGAGTCTTCTTGGGTCTATTTCCTAACTGTTAAGTTCTTACATAGTGATAGGAAATCCTCTTATTGTTGAATTTTATGGCGGTATTCTTTCTTATAATATTTTTCATTGGTTTTCCTTACACATTGGTCTGAGTGTTTTCTTCTTGGTATCCTTCTTGGCTTGTCTTTTTTTTCTTGTAGTAGGGTCTTCATGTGAAGCTGCTATTTAGTCCTTGCATTTTCTTTTCTTTATATAAAAAATACAAAAACATTTTTTTATTTTGCATTATGGAATTTTCTCTTTTTTTGACTTCGCATTGATTTTGATTCATGCGAAAAGATTGCATTTCATTGAAATTGTAGAGATTTCATTGAGAGGTTGCATTTAGAAGCATACCAGCTCTTTAGAATTCAATATTAGTACTTAGAAGTGTTTTTATATTTGCTTATTTTATATGTTGAGTCATAATACCATCAGTTTCACGACTACACCTCTTCAGTAAGAAGAAGTCATTAAGAGCAACATTGATTAATTAAAATTGATTAGAAACAATTTTATTTTTCATTGTACACAAACAAGTATAGGACATATGGCCTTGGAATAGGATTTTATGAGTAAACTTCTCCAAGGATATTAAACTAAACATAAGTTTCTGACCAGGGAGTGGTGAAACCCATTGTGTAATTAGTGACGTCAGCATCAGGAGGCTCCACTCACACTGAAGCTAAGCACGAGATCAAATGAAGTTGATTGAAAATATATCCCTCTAATACATTCTTAGCTTCAGAGATATTTCTGGGGTCTATTCGTATTTGGGGGTCTTTCTAGTACCTTTACCTATGTGAGAGGCAATTCTTTCAAGATTTTGGGCTTTGTTACTCTACCCATATGGTGGACCAGACTTACGACTGTTCTCTTGGCTGGGGGCAGTGTATATAACCATTATTATTCCACTTCTGCAGGTATGCTACCCATACAACCTTTTATGAATCAGTTTGGAAGAGGATATTACCCTACTAGACAAGGCCATGGTAAATACTAGAACCCTTTATGGCCTCCAATCCCTCAAACACTAATATTTTCTGGGAGCATGGGATCATATGCCACAACCCCAAATCCCTTTTTTGACCATGCTTAATATGTTAGATCTGTCAAAATTAATGAATGAACCAGTTCGTCATTATCCATCATGGCCCCCCGTCCCCACCAATCATCCTTTGAACATTCTGAAAATCGAAGGAAAGACTGGCGAGGATCCAGTTGATCATGTCACTAATTTTCATCTTTGGTTCTCATCCAAATCCCTTAATGATTATTCTATTCATTTTAGGCTATTTCAAAGCACGCTCACAGGGGTCCCCATTAAGTGGTACATTGAGATACCAAGGGGAACATACAGAAACTTTAATCAGATGGTTTTGGTCTTTCTCAACCACTTTCAGTTGTCGGTTTTTTATGATGTCGGCATAAATAATTTTTTGGCCTTCCTCCAATAAAAATCCATGCATATCTCAGACCATATTCAAGAGTGGTGTAGATGGAAGAGGTTGATCAAATCCTACATTCCTCCATAGTTTCTATTGGAGTGGTTCCTTAATTCCTTGTTTCCTTATATTTCGAACGATGTTTCTACATCCGGAGTAACATTTGAGGAAGAAGTTATTTTCAAATCCCAAAAACTAGACCTCATATATGCTCAATATGGGATGTTGTATGAAATCCTTCCTGACGTGTCGTGGTTGAACTATGACCCTAAACAAATTCTTGGGCCTCATGTCGATGGCATCATAGGCTCTACAAATGCTAAGTCTACAGACTTGGTGACAAACGAGTTGAAATATTTGTCTCTAAACCAACCTGTAGAAGTACAACCTTCGACTTCATCCTTCATTCCCACCTAATCGACAAATGTGTAGTATGTACATTCATCGACCAACCCAAATAGTAACCAAAAACTAGGAAGGAATAAAAGGAAAGGATAAGGTAATAATCGTAAGGGTGTGAAAAATAATAATAAATACAAGGATGACACTAACAATGATAGATYGAATAACAATGTTGGTGAGGGAATGAAAGAAAAACAAAAGGTGAAGTTTCCTTGTAAACTTTGTAAAGATGATCACCTTACCCACCTATGCCCCAAAAATGAGGAAACTTGAAGGCTCTTATCACATCTTCCTGATGTGTTGACAAATATGTTTCCACATAATCATCACATGGCCTTAGGGKCCCCCAACACCAGAAATGGGCCGAGAGGGACTCAAAACCCCTTGGAACATGAATATGGCCATCTATATGTCAATATGGTTGAGTATTATATGGATGTATCCACTCGATATCGTGATTATGGTTCTTCACAAAATGTTGTAGGTATAGAGTCTCCTCCTCCTCTAGAAACATGCTTGCATATCAAAAATTAGGAACCTTTGCCTCATATTCCAAAAGGAGTACTGAAATTATTTTCCCACAATCCTAATGCTAGAGGTGCCCATAACTATTTGATTGTTGAATATCTGGGTCAAACCCCTTGTGCTATGTTGTCTTTGTATGTGCACCATATGTCTCCTTCACAATGGAACGCCTTGCTATCTTCTTTAGGATCTCTAGACCAATGTGGATTGAAGGTTATTAAGTTTGACATCACAGATGTTAGGCCTCGCTTAACTTACCACGTGGCATTTCAAATCCATGTGGAGTACACAAAAATTACCATAAAATGAACTGTAATTGATGAAGGTGACTCAACGTGCATGATGTCCCTAACCTGTTGGAAATCCATTATCTCTCTGAATCTATCCCAATCAATGACTATGTTAACCAAATTTGATGGGCATTCATTTCAACCCCACTGAATTATTCACGCTTTTCCGATCCAGTTAGGTGGAAATAATTTTCAAGACAATATAGGAATGGACTTAAAAGAAAATAATGATGAAAGACATGAATTTTTTTTTTGAGATATTGTTTTTGAAACTGGAAATGAATACTATAATGTTTCAATTCAAGAAAAAACTCATCCTCTACATGCTCCATCAAAATGGAATTTCAGCCTCTCGTGTTCTCAATTTGAGAGTAATGAACATGATGAATTCAAAGATGACTACGATTATTTTTGACCACCCGTGCTCATTAAGGTAGAAAGTGGAAAAACCTAATCCACCTAGGGTTAGGGTTTTTGTCATTGTTGTAATGGGTACTAAGCCTTTTTTGTAATATAAATATATGTGGTGAGGTAGCAAGTAGAAGTTTTTGTTGAAGTGGTTGTTAGTTCATGATATTATCATGAGCTACTATTTTCAGGATCTTAGAGTAATTTTTGGAGAGAGAGATGCATTGTAATTGAGGGTAAAATGACAATTTGTGGAGCTTAGTGTAATCTTGTCAACCTCACATGTAATGTACACAACACAATAACTTGATGAAGAATAATAGAAGATTGAAGAATGTGAGATATTTGTGGATGTAGCCAAGAAGGGGTCAATGATGGTAAAACGTTTGTCTTTGTTTGGAATTTTTTCTTTATTTCTTGTTAGTTATGATGAATGAATCAATCTATAGTAGTAAAATGCAGCATGCACTAGAATAGTCAGAATATTTACTACAGAATGAATCTTAATATATGAAAATTATTACATAATGGTAGATATGGATATTATGTTTTGTTAGAATAATAGATATGATGTATTTTGAGGTAGAAAGAATGTCTATCATCCCCATAGTATCCTCCTTTCCACGATTTCATATTTCGAGGTCATACAGTCACCCATAAATCCATCTCAGGTGAGATTGCATTGTGCACTCTATGCGTAGTGTTTCCTTCTGGTCTCCATAACGACCGATGGTTTGCAGGGTTTTGTTGGAAACCTAAAGTAGAATTCAGGTCAACCCTAACATCCAATAAATGGTTTTGTTGTTAGTTGGATCCCAGAAGAATAGATTGGAAGGGATTTGTTGAGAAGGACAGTGAAGAGAATGAAATATTAGAAGGGGATGTTCAGACCATGGAATCCAACTAAATAGGATATCGAACAATGATTGGAAAAAAAATAGCTCGAGTTTGCACAGAAAGACAATAGAAACCCAAAGTATACACTACWCCAGTATTCAGAAAGGCATGTATTTACTGATCTTCATGAGGAATTTTTCTGTTATTTTCCATATCTGTTGTAGGAGCGGATATTGATATTGAAGGAAAATCACCCAACTAATCATATAAGACCAATAGAATGGATTACTGAGAATATTTCACTAGAAAAATTCAATAATAAATTCACGTGCGTACTCGATTTCTAGATAGATGGCATTATTGTAGGATTCATTACCGAGTTTACAGTAAATACTGCAAAATAATACACTACTACAAAGAAAGTTTTTTGAAGGGTCAAAGAGGAATATGTATTAGATCATTGTACATGTCAATCAAATTTTACTTTATGATATAGGAGTGATGACAATGGAGTCATAAAACTAAATAACTCTATGTGCATGGGGAGATTTGGTGAAACACTAAGTATGATATAAGATATGGAGAAGAACCTGAATAGAGGTCATATTAAGGAAGAAATGGACCCATTTATGATGGATGAATATCATATCAAGTAAATAATGGATAGATCCGGAATGACACAAGCAAAAGACCTTGTAAATATAAGATCAATAGGAAAAATAGGGTAGTAGCTGAGCAGGAAGGTTTGGAAAGTGATGAAGAGGAGGTATAGGATCTCCATGCTATGGAGAATATTGAAGAAATACTACATTCCACATATGATATAAAAACCAGAGGCCAAGGGTCTGGCGCAGAAGAAGGCTCTCCATTCCAGATCAAAATTAGTGTGGAACCCATGACCCCATGTGTGACGCCTCTACACTTTGCATACATTGGGTTTAGTGCTCAAAATAAAAAATTATGTCGGGTTTCCATGCCATGTCACGAGATCCATGATCCTTGACCTTCCATATACGGGAAACACTTCAAATCGACCCTTCAGTTCCATGTGAAGGCTATAAATTGAGCCATATCCAAGCCTTGAAAGAAAAAGAGAATTCAACTTTGAGAGCAAAGACACTCTTGAGAAATTTCACTTCATATTGAGTCTGCATCCCTTTATCCTTGAAAGTTTGAACCCCTTATTCATCCCCCAAGCTCTTCCTTCTTTGTGATGGAGAACCTCATTGTCTCCTTTATATGAGCTTGCCTTTGGTGGAGGATTGAAGTGGTGTAGGCCTAGATGGAGGGGCTTATTTTCTCAGTTCCAACTTGTGCCATTACAAAAAAAAATCACCTATATACTTATGTTGATTATTTTAATAAAAATACTATTTTCTTGTCCAATTGATATCTTGCAAATATTTGAATTATAATTCCATGGGCGTATTTGTCATCTATGTTAATGTATTATGATAATATATATGCTAACATTATATATTATCACCACATGATTGTGTATATTGGTTGTTGAAGACAAGTTGCAGGCATAAATATTTGAGTTGTGTGCTCAATGGTGGTCTTCATCAAACATCTAAACAAGGCAGGCTCTTAGCATTATGTTGTTAGCATTTCATTTATATAGCATACTTTGGATTAGAGTTGATTTTTGCATGTCATTTCGTCTGTTGTGGTTTACCCCATGCCATAGAGATATTTTTATCGTAACATAATTGGCGACCATACTGGGGATTGATCTTCTTTTTTGGGGTTTGGAGTATGTTCTCCTTGATTTTCTCTCTGTTATCCTAAGTTTCCTTGTCACTTGATTGCTTGACAACCTATTTTTACTTTACATCTGATTTTATTGTCTTGATGATTTCCATGGCAATGTTTTACTATATATACACAGTTTTTCCATTGACAGATGCGTACATACACGAGTTGTCCTCCTGTACGGTGTGTACATACACGATTTTTTCTCAAACAATCGCATCCATCAGCCCTTTAGTCTTGTTGGCTGAGTTTGGTGTTTGTTGGATGAGTTTGGTTGGTTGTTGAGTCTTCTTGGGTCTATTTCCTAACTGTTAAGTGCTTACTTAGTGATAGGAAATCCTCTTATTGTTGAATTTTATGGCGGTATTCTTTCTTATAATATTTTTCATTGGTTTTCCTTACACATTGGTCTGAGTGTTTTCTTCTTGGTATCCTTCTTGGCTTGTCTTTTTTTTCTTATAGTAGGGTCTTCATGTGAAGCTGCTATTTAGTCCTTGCATTTTATTTTATTTATATAAAAAATACAAAAAACATTTTTTTATTTTGCATTATGGAATTTTCTCTTTTTTTTACTTCGCATTGATTTTGATACATGTGGAAAGATTGCATTTCATTTAAATTGTAGAGATTTCATTAAGAAGTTTCATTTAGAAGCATACCATCTCTTTAGAATTCAATATTATTACTTAGAAGTATTTTTATATTTGCTTATTTTATATGTTGAGTCGTAATATCATCAGTTTCACGACTACACCTCTTCAGTAAGAAAAAGCCATTAAGAGTAACTCTGATTAATTAAAATTGATTAGAAACAATTTTATTTTCCATGGTACACAAACAAGTATAGGACATAGGGACTTGGAATAGGATTTTATGAGTAAACTTCTCCAAGGATATTAAACTAAACATATGGTTCTGACCAGGGAGTGGTGAAACCCATTGTGTCTTTAGTGACGTCAGCATCAGGAGGCTCTACTCACACTGGAGCTAAGCATGAGATCGAACAAAGTTGATTGAAAATATATCCCTCCAATACATTCTTAGCTTCAGAGATATTTATGGGGTCTATTCGTATTTGGGGGTTTTTTTAGTACTTTTACCTATGTCAGAGGCAATTCTTTCAATATTTTGGGCTTTGTTACTCTACCCATATGGTGGACCAGACTTACAACTATTATCTTGTGCATTAGTTATATTGTAGTAACTCTAGTTGCTTGACATAGTTAGCCACATAGGTTACTTGCAAGTGTTATTCAATGGGTACCTTGAGTCAGATAAGGGTTGGACAACACACATCCTTTATGGAGGATTACCTCTCCAGGGGGATCGAACCAACTACATTGTTAAGACCACAAGGACCCTTATAATGGATTATGATACCTCCAATATTCTGAAGGAAGGCTCAGGCCCCTCTTTGGCGAGGCATACATACTCTAGTGAGAGAGGCCCATTTTTAGCTACTATATCCTGCTTGTTTGCATTTAGCCATTTTTCTTTATTTTGTTGTGCTCTCTAATTGTTAGTTGGCCCCAGGATTTAGTTTTATATCTCGAGTTTTGAGTCATCATGGAGAAAGACTAGTTTCCTCACAGGTATCATTGTTTTTTGAGATTACCACCACATCTTGAGTCTTTACCGGAGTTTCCTTCTAAAAGGAGTAAATTTAATAAACATGGTACATATAAGGCCACCTACCGAACATGTGATTATCCATTTATGAGTATTGATTCAAACCCAAATGAAATAGGGAGTCCCTTGACTCCTATACCTTCTATGATTAGTGGGATCCCTTTGACTCCTTCAGCCTCGATAGTTCCGGTCTCATAGATCCCCACTCCTACTAATACCCAACCTACGGGATCTACTCGACCCATAGGAACAAATCTCTTTGGGTATGTTTTTGGTACACCAGGATACAATACTCAGTGAATACCTTCGGTCTCTAATCCTTTTTATTTTGGTATCCCAACATGAAGTCGCAGCTCTCACCCTATATTCCAATGAATAATGAAAATCCTAGTTTTGTACCTAGGGGCATCGCTCCTCCATATGCTCCTCTCTCATTTGGTGGAGGTCATATTCCCAAAATGAATCCTACAGTTGGAGGTTGGCCTCCTTTTTCTTCTAGGTCCAATCCTAGTCTCAATGATCCTGGATGGAGTTCTCAACCGGGCGGACAAGTCACTTCCTATATTTTGTCCTTTAGCCATTCTCCCTCCATGTTGATTCTTAAAAATGAATTTATTATGGTGAATCTCCCTTCTTCCTCTAGAGTTCTATCTAGAGGGAGTCAGTTTCACGATATGTGAAACCCCTAGCCCAGATATCCTCTAGATATAATACTTCAGTGAATCACTCTCTGGTCTCTAATCCTTTTATTTTGGTATCCCAACATGAAGTCGCAACTCTCACCCTATATTCCAATGAATAATGAAAATCCTAGTTTTGTACCTAGGGGCATCAGCTTCCTCCATATTCCTCCCTCTCTTACCTGGTGGAGGTCATATTCCAAAATGAATCCTACAGTTGGAGGTTGGCCTTCTATTTCCTTCGAGCCTAATCCTAGTCTAAATGCTCCTAAATGGAGTGCTCAACTAGGCAGACAAGTCACTTCCTATATCTTCCTTTGTCTTTAGCCTATCTCCTCCTCCATGTTGATTCTTAAAAATGAATTTATTATGGTGAATCTCCCTTCTTCCTCTAGAGTTCTATCTAGAGGGAGTCAGTTTCACGATATGTGAAACCCCTAGCCCAGATATCCTCTATATGGGGGCAGTGTATATAACCATCATTATTCCACTTCAGAGGGTAGATGCTGATTTTATACAAACCTTTATGAATTAGTTTGGAGAGGATATTATCCTATCATACATGGTCATGGTGTATACTAGAACCCTTTATGGCCTCCAATCCCTCAAACACTAATATTTTCTGGGAGCATGGGATCATATGCCACAACCCCAAATCCCTTTTTTGACCATGCTTTACTATGTTAGATTCACAAAATTCACTGAATAAACCACCAGAATTATCCATCATGGCCCCTCTGGCCCTCACCTCAATCATCCTTTGGAACATTCTGAAAATCAAGGAAAGATCAAGCAGGATCCAGCTTGATCATGTCACTAATTTTCATCTTTGGTTCTCATCCAAATCCATTAATGATTATTCTATTCATTTTAGGCTATTTCAAAGCACGCTCACAGGGGTCCCCATTAAGTGGTACATTGAGATACCAAGGGGAACATACAAAAAACTTTAATCAGATGGTTTTGGTCTTTCAACCACTTCCAGTTGTCGGTTTTTATGATGTCGGCATAAATAATTTTTTGGCCTTCCTCCAATAAAAATCCATGCATATCTCAGAATTACATTCAAAGTGGTGTATGATGGAAGAGGTTGATCAAATCCTACATTCCTCCATAGTTCATGTTGGAATGTCTTCTTAATTATTTACAACCTTATATTTCGAATGATGTTTCTACATCCAGAGTAACATTTGATGGAAGAAGTTATTTTCAAATCCAAAAAGCTAGACCTCATATATGCTCAATATGGATGTTATATGTGAAATCCTTCCCGACGTCGGGTTGAACTATGACCCTAAAATATTCTTTTGGCCCATGCCGATGGAATTTTAGGTTCTGCCAATGTAAAGTTTGTAGACTTGGTGACAAGCCAGTGGAAATATTTGTCTCTAAACCAACCTGTAGAAGTACAACCTTCGACTTCATCCTTCATTCCCACCTAATCGACAAATGTGTAGTATGTACATTCATCGACCAACCCAAATAGTAACCAAAAACTAGGAAGGAATAAAAGGAAAAGGATAAGGTAATAATCGTATGTGGGTGTGAAAAAATAATAATAAATACAAGGATGACACTCACACCGATAGATTGAATAACAATGTTGGTGAGGGAACGAAAGAAAAATGGAAAAGGTGAAGTTTCCTGGTAAACTTTGTAAAGATGATCACCTTGCCCACCTATGCCCCAAAAATGAGGAAACTTGAAGGCTCTTATCACATCTTCCCGAAGGTGTTGACAAATATGTTTCCACATAATCATCACATGGCCTTAGGGTCCCCCAACACCAGAAATGGGCCGAGAGGGACTCAAAACCCCTTGGAACATGAATATGGCCATCTATATGTCAATATGGTTGAGTATTATATGGATGTATCCACTCGATATCGTGATTATAGTTCTTCACAAAATGTTGTTGTAGGTCCATAGTCTCCTCCTCCTCTAGAAACATGCTTAAAATATCAAAAAATTAGGAACCTTGCCTCATTCCAAAAAGAGTACTTGAAATCATTTTCCCAGCAATCCTAATGCTAGGAGGTGCCCTATAACCATTTGATTGTTGAATATCCGGTCAAACCCCTTGTGCTATGTTGTCTTTGTATGTGCACCATATGTCTCCTTCACAATGGAACTTTGCTATCTTCTTTAGGATCTCTAGACCAATGTGGATTGAAGGTTATTAAGTTTGACATCACAGATGTTAGGCCTCGCTTAACTTACCACGTGGCATTTCAAATCCATGTGGGTTACTAAAAATATACTTATTAAAATGAACTGTAATTTGATAGAAGTAAACACTCCAACGTGTACATGATGTCCTAACCTGGAAATCCATTATCTCTCCTCAATCTATCCCAATCAAATGACTATGCTAACTAAATTTGGATGGGCATCTACCTAAACTCTAACGTAATTATTCACGCCTTTTCCATCCAAGAGGTGGAAAGAATTTTCAGGACAATATAGGAATGGACTTAAAAGAAAATAATGATGAAAGACATGAATTTTTTTTTGAGATATTGCTTTTGGAAACTCTGGAAATGAATACTTATAATGTTTCCCAATCTACAGTGTCCCATCCTCTACATGCTCCATCAAAATGGAATTTCAGCCTCTCGTGTTCTCAATTTGAGAGTAATGAACATGATGAATTCAAAGATGACTACGATTATTTTTGACCACCAAGTGGCTCATTAAGTTAGGAAAGGAAAACCCTAATCCACCTAGGTTGGCCTTTGCCAATAAGTTGTAATGTGGGTAATGGTTTCCTTTGTAATATAAATATATGTGGTGAGGTAGCAAGTAGAAGTTTTTGTTGAAGTGGTTGTTAGTTCATGATATTATCATGAGCTACTATTTTCAGGATCTTAGAGTAATTTTTGGAGAGAGATGCATCAGAATTCTGAGGTAAAATGACAATTCCAGGAGTTGAAGGTAACTTTGCCACCCTCACATGTAATGTACACAACACAATAACTTGATGAAAAATACAGAAGATTGAAGAATGAGTATTTGTGGATGAGCCAAGAAGGGTCACAACATTTAAAACGCTTCTTTGTCTTTGTTTCTGAATTTTTTCTTTATTTCTTATTAGTTATGATGAATAAATCAATCTATAGTAGTAAAATGCAGAGCGCACTAGAATAGTCATGATATTTACTACAGAATGAACTGAAATGAATTTGAATGGTTACATAATGGTAGATATGGATATTATGGGTTTGCTAGGAATAATAGATGATTGTATTTTGAGGGTAGTGAAAGAATGTCTACTATCCCCATAGTATCCTCCTTCTGACGATTTCATATTTCGAAAGATTACACAACACCCATAATCCATCTCATGTGAGATTGCATTGTGCACTCTATGCTTATTTTTGCCTTCTGGTCTCCTTGATAACGACTGATGGTTTGGTGGTTTGTTGGAAACCTAAAGTAGAATTCAGGTCAACCCTAACATCCAATAAATGGTTTTGTTTTGTTAGTTGATCCTTAAGAATATATTGGAAGGGACTTGTTGAGAAGAAAAATGAAGAGAATGAAATATTAGAAGGGGATGTCTTGCATCATGGAATCCAAATCTTAAATAGGATATCAATAATGATTTCAAAAAAAATAGCCTCGAGTTTGTGCTGCAGAAGACAATAGAAACCTAAAGCATACATCACTACTCCAAAGATTCAGAAAGGTTTGTATTTATTGATCTTCATGAGGTATTTTTCTGTTATTTTCCATATCTGTTGTAGGAGCGGATATTGATATTGAAGGAAAATCACCCACCTAATCAGATAAGACCAATAGAATGGATTATCATCACTCTACTAGAAAATCTAATAATAAATTCACGTGTGTAGTCGATTTCTAGATAGATGGCATTATTGTAGGATTCATCACTGAGTTTACAGAATACTGCAAAATAATACACTACTACAAAGAAAGTTTTTTGAAGGGTCAAAGAGGAATATGTATTAGATCATTGTACATGTCAATCAAATTTTACTTTATGATATAGGAGTGATGACAATGGATTCAAAAAAATAAACTTCCCTGCATGCATGGGGAGATTTGGAAACACTTTTCAAGTATGATATAAGATATGAGAAGAACCTGAATAGAGGTCATATTAAGGAAGAAATGGACCCATTTATGATGGATGAATATCATATCAAGTAAATAAAGGATAGATCCGAATGACATGCTAAGACCTTGTAAACATAAGATCAATAGGAAAAATAGGTAGAAATGAAAGTTATAAGGCTCTTGGAAAGTGATGAAGAGGAGGTATAGGATATCCATGCTATGGAGAATATTGAAGAAATACTACATCTCCACATATGACATAAAAACCATAGGCCATGGTCCCATAATAGTTGGACCTCCATTCCAGATCAAAATTAGTGTGGAAACCCATGACCCCATGTGTGACAAAGACATCCGAAAAGAAAGAAGATTTTAGACAACCAACAATTATTGGTAGAAGGATTCAAATAGGTCAAGGTAGCAATGGAAGTATGATTTCATCTAGCAGTATTCAGTTATCTACATTGTGGAAGTGATACAAAAATATTTACAATGGAAAGATCATATCTGACTATTTTGTTACCAAAGTTTCATGGAGAAGAGTCAAAGGACCCAGAGAAAAACACTTATCATTTGTGAGAATATTTAGGAAGAAAAAATTATTATATATGAAGAAAAAAAATAGTGCAACTTGCAATTACATTCAAAAACCGTGACATTGGACTAGTTTATGATCCTTGTAGTAAACAATCCATGAGCACTCTACAATTATCATAGATAAAGAAGGCACTAATCAATGAATTCCAGTGACTGAGTTCATAGGATCAATATATGAATGAGATGATATAAATTAAACAGAATCTAGGTGAGTTAGTTTGGGAGGTTGATCAGAATTTCAAGAGATTGAAAGTTAAGTTGAAATTTCCTATAACAGACATGTAACATAGATAACTATTTATAAATTCATTATTACACACTTTAAATATCCATTGAGGAAATAGAAGTTCCAGACTCAGTATGAGGTTGTGAAAGAATCCTTACAATTAAAAAGATAATCATTATAAACATACAAATCCAACTATAGAAGGAAGAGTTGAGAGAAGATATGAAGAATCTGACATTTCATTTGAACAAAAACAAGGGAAAGGAGAAGAGGAAGCATTCTGAAATTTTACAGAAATTCAGAATAGAATGACACCATAAAAATGAGTGCCCAACATATGTACAAGATTTTAGAGTAATGGAATGCTAAACTCATCTACAAGAGGACTTTGGTGTGAAATATGTAAACATATGGACATAATCCCTATCATTGTCCCATGATGAAAAATTACCAAATAGTTCCTAAGAGTACATTCTACAATTTCCGCAAGTCCTAGAGATTGGATAAGGAAAAGGATTTTTGAACCTTATAAATGATGAAGGAAAGGACGTCAGATGTTTATAGGATGAAAGATGAACTAATGATAGGTCCATGTTATAGAAATTTTTCTCACCCCATGCAACTTTGCTTGGATAGCCTTTCGATTTCCCTTTCTATGCAGACTTGAAGTCCCCTTGAAATTCTTCCAGAGACAAAAAACACTTCTTTCTTCCACATACATGCCTATCAGTTAGACAACAAGCCGTGAGCACATGCTTCCTCCTCTACACTTTGGCGCATACTGGGTTTTAGTGCCTGTGTCAGGTGTAATTGTGTCGGTTCTATGCCATGTCAATGAGATCCATGATCCCTTTGACCTTCCATATACTTGGAAACACTCTAAATCGACCCTTCAGTTCCATGTTAAGGCTATAAATTGAGACATATCCAAGCCTCCCTGAAAAGAAAAGAGAATTCAACTTTGAGAGAAAAAAGTTACTCTGGAGAATTCTTACCTTACATTAAGTCTTCATCCCTTTTACTCTGAAAGTCCGAACCTTGTTCATCATCCCCCAGGTTCTTCCTTCTTTGATGAGAACCTCATTGTCTCCTTTATAAGGAGCTTGCCTTTGGTGGAGGGATCAGTGGTAGGCCTAGATGGAGGGGCTTTATTTCGGCTCAATCCCAGCCATTATTAAGTTTTTCACTCATATACTTATGTTGATCATCTTAATAGAAATACTTTTCTCATCCAATTGATACATTGCAAATATTTGAATTATAACTCCATACGATTTGTCATCTATGTTAATGTAATATGCTAATATATATGCTAACATTTCATTTATTATCACCATATTATTTTGTATATTTGTTGTTGAAGACAAGTTGCAGGTATAAATATTTGAGCTATGTGCTCAATGGTGGTCTTCATCAAACATCTAGACGAGGTAGGCCTCCTTACATTGTTCTTGTATTTCATTTATATAGCATACTTGACAATAAAGTTGATTTCTGCAGTCATTTCTACTTGTTGTACATCCTATCCATAGAGATATTTTATCAGAATATAACTGTTTACCATACTAGGATTGATCTTCTTTTGGCGTGTGGGTTTGGAGGTTCTCCTTTGATTTTCTCTCATATCCCGAAGCTCTTTGTTACCTGATTTCATTTGACAACCTATTTTAATTTACATCTGATTTTATTTATCTTAATGATTTCATGGCGTGGTTTTACTATATATACATGTATTTTTCCAATCGATGTGATGCATACATACACAAGTTGTCCTCCTGTAGGGCACATACATACACGAATTTTTCTCAAATAATGCGATACATCATCCCTTTATCTTGTTGGTTGAGTTTGGTGCCTTGTCAATGTGAGTTTGGTTGGCTGTTGAGTCTTCTTTGGGCCCACTTTAACCTGTTTCCTTGCTATGAAGATAGGAAACTCTTATTGTTGAATTTTAGTGTATGATTCTTTCATAATATTTTCTACTGGTTTCTCTCTTACACATTATCCTATGTTTCTTCTGGTATCCTCTTGGATTGTCTTTTTCTTGTAGCAGGGTCTCTCTATGTGAAGCTGCCATTTAGTCCCTTTGCATTTTTTTTTTTTATATAAAAAATACAAAAAACATTTTTTATTTTCATTATGGAATTTTCTCTTTTGATTAATTCGTATTGATTTTGATACATCTAGAAAGATTGTGTTTCGTTGAAATTTTAGAGATTTCTAATACTTGAGAGGTTAGGTAATTTTGTAGCTACTCAGCTCTTTAGGAATTCAATATTAATAGTAATTAGAAGTGTTTTATATTTGCTTATTTTATATGTTGAGTCGTATTACCATCACTTAATGGAATTACATCTCTTTCAAGAAGAAGAAGCTGGCTAAGAGTACATTGATTAATTAAAATTGATTTTAGAAACAATTTTATTTTTCATTGTACATAAACAAGTATAGGACATAGGGCCTTAGAATAGGATTTTATGAGTAAACTTCCAAGGATATTAAACTAAACATAAGTTTCTCACTGTAGGAGGGTGGAAACCTATCAGGTAATTAGTGACGCTGACGTGAGGCTCCACTCACAATTGCTTTTGCTAATTTAGATCAAATGAAGTTGGATTGAAAAAATATCCCTCTAATACATTCTTTTAGCTCTTGCAGGATATTTCCGGGTCTATCTTCAGATTTTTGGGGGTCTCTTTTCTAGTACTCCCTTTACCTATGTGGAGAGGCAATTCTTTCCCAAGATTTTGGGCCTTTGTTAATTCTACCCATATGGTGGACCTCAGATTTCTTACTTAATCTTTTCCTTCATGATTGGATATATATTGTGGTAACTTTAGTTGCTTGACATATAGTAGTTACATGTTTGGGACCAAATATCAATATAGCATATGAAAACCTCAAAATAAGTACTCAAAACCTTTAAAAAGATATAATTTCTGTGATAATAAGCTTTTCTCTTCAAGGGGGCAAGGCAACCTCCTTTTACCCCACTTAAATGTTCAAGTACAAGATGATTCAATGAAAAATGTCTCCTTAGTATATATAGGAGACTAGGAGGTATAATTACAACTAATGGCCTAAAGCCTATAAATAAAATAACATTACTAATCTTAATATGCCCTAATTCATGGGCTAATGGACTCAAGCCACATAAATAAAATAACATTACTTTAATCTACTATGCCCTAAATTGTGTTACTGAAACACATAGGGGCTTAACATGCTCCTCCCTTGAGACAAGTGTTGTCCGCAATGCTTGAGTACCGATGTTTATATAAAAGACTCATCTTCCTAAGTGGAATCTTCTAAATCGAGAAGTTCTCCCATTTAATGAGATACTCAAATGGATCTATTCCTCAACATAATTCTTTGTGCTGATGGTTTTAGGCTCCATTAAGGATTTTCCTTCCTCAGCTGCCTCCGCAAATATAGTTTGAACTGATCTTGTCACCTATAACCTTTTTGGCTAATGAAACATGGAAAAACGGGTGTACTTGTGAAGATGCAGGCAGCTCCAATTTTTTTTATGCCATAGTACCAATCTTTGCAATACCTTATAGGCCATAGTACTTTTGGTGATAATTTATTATCCTTGGATTGTCGAGGGACCGTTTGTATGGTTGTAGTTCTAAAAATACCCAATCCCCTACTTCCAAAACTTCTTTCACTACATGTTAATCGCTTTCTGCTTGTTGTTCCACGCGATTTTGTGCCATGGTCAGTGTTGTCCTTTTAAGATTTGGAGAACTTGTTGTTGATTCTCGATGTGATCTTCCTTAACGCTTGAACCTTTGATTTTATTTTAGAGAAGAAGGCATTTGGAAGGAGGGTGGTATTCATAAAGTTCCATAAATGGTGTCACTGTTGTTGCAGTATGAAAGGAAGTGTTATACTCACCATCTCCGCCATGGGCAACCATTTGAACCATTGTGTTTGTTTATCAGAGCACAGCAGGCAATGAAGGTATCCTTCCATATATTTGTTCACTATATCAGTTTGTCCATCGATTGAGGATGATAGACGAGCTTGAGCCAATTGAGTACCCAAACAAGAAAATAATTCCCTTTATTCAAAATGTCCAAAGGAAGATGGGATATCCGACACTGGCAATAATCTTTGGGTTGCCAAGTGGCTTTGAACTGGGTTTCCATGAATGCAGTGGCAACTCAGACTTAGCTTTGAAGTTAGATGAGAGAGTGCAGTATGTGCATTTGGTCAATGACACAATCACCATGATGACATTCCTTTCCTTCAGAATTTGGTAACCCTCAGTGTAATGAAAATCCATGGAAACCTCCTCCCAGCTGACTTGGGATGGATAATGGTTGTAAAAGACCTGGTCTTAATTAATTCTACCTTATTTTGTTGGCAAACCAAAAATTCCACCACAAACCTTTGAACATCGCTTTTAAGGCCATCCCAAAAATCCTTCTTGACTATATGATAAGTTTTCAAAAATCTCCAAGGAGTGCCTCCCACTGAGACGGTAATTCCAATAGTACCTTTTGCTCTATAGAATTCTTACATAAATATAACCAATATTTGTCGCTATATAGTGAATTCACTTTTTCCATGTAAATGTATCTCGATCACTGAACTTGCATCAAGAACTTTTCTGAATGAAAAGTCCGCTAATTTTTCGCCATTCTTTCCTTTCATCCTTGTTTCTATTATCCAATCGGTTTGATGATCGATAGTACAGAGAAAGGCCTCACATATTCATCCTTTCTTGGAGTGCAGACCACATAAAGACATTTTGCTTCCCCTTTTATAGACGATTTCCAAAATCATAACCCAATATCTTCATACTCCATTTTTTTTCTTCTAAAAATAGTCTTTGTTCCAAGAATTATTTAAGATTATCAAGGATCCGGTTTTGACCTTGAAGTGCCTAGAATTATTAGGTAAGGATGCCATTCTTCAATGCATGTAGTATTGCCATCATCTTTCTCATAAATGGGTTTGTGTAAGTCCTTTCCTTTGAGTAGATGGATCACTCTTCAAAAGCCAAAATTCTCCTTCCAAAATACCACCCTACTTTGAGGCAATGCATTCCCATTAACAGTAAATATTTTTGAAGTCTGGAGTTATCAAGACAGGAGCTTTAATACATCACCTCTTAAGTTGAAACCAAAATATTTAGTTGCCTCCTGAGTCCATGAAAATGGATCCTTTTTATTTAGTGTTGTTAAAGGTGCTAAGCATTTTGTTCTTCCATAGGTTCCGGAATAAATCCTATGTAGTAACTCCTCACAAAACCCAAATCCTCTAAGATTCTTGAATGTTTTGGGAATCAGCCAGTCCATCATGGCATTAATCTTGTTATGGTCTACCTTGAAGAATTCTTCATGTGATACAACATGAGCCAAATACTCTACCTCCTTAATTCCAAAGAAACATTTGGATGGTCATAATAGTTGTTGCCTTTTAGTAGTTGTAGCACCTTGTCAACATGCTGCATATGATCCTCCCAAGATTCCTCTTCTATAGATTAGTATATCATCAAAAATACTAGCACAAATTTTCACAGCTGGGCTTGAAAATGGAATTACCAACCCTTGGAATGTGGAAGGTGCATTTGTAAGGGCCAAAAGGCATGACTAAAAATTCATACAATGGCCTCTGCTTATTGGAATAAAGTTTTTTGGATATCTTCCTTCATTCTGATCTCATGATACCCCGAACGAGGACCCACCTTGTGAAATAGATTTCCATGTGGTTCATATCCAATAATCTACATCAATGACTTTAGAATGGGAAAACTTATCTTCATTAGGATCTTTTTTTTCTATAATCTGGACACATATGTTATGAGCTATCTTTCTTGAATAATGTTACCACTTGCGTAGAGTAAGAACTTTGGCTAGGGTTTGAATTAATGCCAACTCTAACATTCTCTTCAACCATACTAATTTCACTCTTTTCCTGGGCTTAAGGTATCCAGATGGCCTCGATGTTAGGGGGAACACTCCCAGGCATTAGGTTAATTTCATGATCATGGTTTCGATTGGGTGGAAGACCTTGGGAATATCTTAAAATACTTTGAATTCTTATCAATGATCCTTGGAGATATTGAGGAATAAATATTTACGTTTGAACATCTGTGTGATATAGTTGTGCTATAATGACTTGATGCCCCTTTTCAATAATCTTTGTCATGCCATTAGAGCTTATCACCTTTACCGGCTTCCCTTTGTGATACCTCTTAACTCACTTTTCCTTCCAATGAAAATTTCATGAAAAGTTCTTTTGAAAATAAAACACTGCTCAATGATTGAACCATTGATTCCTAGGCAATTACATCCGCATTCACCTATGTGTATAGAAATCATTGGACTATTCATTACATATCTCCCCATAGTAAGATTGATCTTATTTACTTTTCCTCGCATTAATTGATAGTTCCTCCATCTACAACTGGCTACTTTGAAACTCTGCACCGGATATACAAAGCAATTGGAGATCTTTTGGCTAATTTTATAATGAATGAAATTCATGAGTACTGCCAGAATCACTAGGGACTATTACTTTTTTCTTTTGATGTATCCTTTCATCTTGAGGGTTTGATATGCTAATCTCCAAAATTTTAATGCATTATACCCATATCGTAGAGCCAACTCTTCTTAATTTAAATTGTTTCTACGCTTTCATCTTTGAGATGGTTCTTGTTCTTCTTCTTCTTCCTCACAATCTATGAATAATTCTTTTCTCACCACACTTATGTCCCTTTACTATACTTGTTGTCACAATTAAAGCAGTAACCTTTGCCTTTCCTCCAATTTGTTGAGGTGTCAACCTTGTAAGCTGAGGTGTTTTAGGAGAAGGACCTTTCATTGTTCTCTATAGATGTTAGGATAGGTCCTTCCTAGTAGCTACAGCCATATTTTTATTTCTCTCAACATTCGTTGCTACCTTTAAATGCATTCTCCAATGATTTGGGTTCCCAAAGGAGAACCTCATCTTGGAATGTTATCCTTTAAAGTTCCTATGAATACATCAATCAAGTGCTCCATCTAAAGTATCGGACATCTTTTATATTCAATCTTTGGAAGTTCTCAATGTGCTCAGTAAATGAACCCTTTTGTTTCAGATTTATCAATTGGCTAAAGAATGCATTGCTCCTTGTATCCTCAGGTGATATCATTTCTTCCAGGAACATTGTCCAAGTGACGAAAGGGATTTAAGTATAGAACAAAGCCATTGATACCAAACAAACTGATTGGGGTTCTAAATATAAAGTAGCTAACTGTACCTTTTGTGTATGTGACATATTATGGAGACCAAAGAATTGTTCCACATGAAGTATCCATGTGATTAGTCCTTTCCATCAAACTTCCTATATCAATCTTAGGAACGGGTTTTCTGGTCTTCTTTAAACCAAAGTTGGAGTTTCTCCATTCTGATCTACCTTCCTTGTACAGTCCTCATCATGAATCTCCATGGATGCATTTCAATTTTGGGTGTCTTCTCTGTTACAAAATTTTTCATTATTTCCATGATCTTAGCTTCCATTGAATCCATCTTAGTATCCAACTTAGATTCCATTGAATCCATCATCTCAGAAGTTCATCTTTTGTTATTGTCTTCTTTTTTGTAAATCATTTATGTCCCTACACATTTCTTCACCTTCACAAGAGTCCAATTAGGATTTTAAGGAGGCTTATTTGGTGTAGAAGGCCCTTTTGGTGTCATGTTGGCTAAGTATCACTTTGAATCTTGATTTTGAGGTGGTTCTGCTTAAACAATACTTATTCCTGTTTCTATCTCCTGCTCTGGCCCTTCTAGGTATGAAACTTTCTTTTTAGGTAGTTCTTCTGATATTTCTTCTCTCCACTAGGTCTGATCAAAATTGGATGTGCCAAGAGCAATTTACGGTAACTTCCTCACACCTTGCAGATTTTTGGCCTTTCCACGAGATCTCTACTTGTATAGAATGCCCTTCACAAAATAATTGATATCACTCCTGAAACTCAGCACACTAAAAATACTATAGACTGTCCAATGCATCCAATGCAACCAGTCCCACTCAATTTGGATACTCTAGCAAGAAGTTATGATTGTTTTACTTGGAACACCTTCTTGAGACTAGTCAATAGGACTAGTCAGATACCCTATCTTACACAAGGTGTATATACAAATTTATGATGACCCAGCAGCTGAACTTTTTACCACAGATGCCTTACTAATTTCTGTAAATTTCCTCCGGAGTTTAGGGTCTTTATCCGTGTACTAAATACCCTCCAAGCGGTTCCTTATGAAACGTTGTAGAAAAAAAGTTATAGCAAAAATTCCACGGTGTCTCAGATGTAGCAGCGAAACCCCAAGACCTTGAGCTTTGATACCATATGTTAAGAACAAAATATCAATATAGCATAGAAAAACCTCAGAAAAAGTACTCAACGCCTTGAAAAAGAGATAATTTCAGATAATAAGCCTCTTTGAGGGGGCAACCTCCTTTTACCCCACTTAACTGTTCAAGTACAAGATGATTCAAAATGAAAATGTCTCCTTGGTATATATAGGAGACTAGGAGGTATAATTACAACTAATGGCCTAAAGATGACATAAATAAAATAATATTACTAATCTAATATGCCCCAATTAAGGGTTAATGAGCAAGCCGACATAAATAAAATAACATTACTAATATAATATGCCCCAATTAAGGGTTAATGAGCCAATATTAGGGCTTAACACCACATAGGTTACTTGCAGGTGTTATTCAGTGGGTACCTTGAGTCAGATAAGGGTTGGAGAGCACACATCCTTTATGGAGGATTACCTCTCCGGGGGGATCTGACTGACTACATTGTTAATACCACGAGGGCCCTTATAATGGATTCTGATACCTCCAATATTCTGAAGGAAGGCTCAGGCTTCTCTTCAGCGAGGAATACATACTCTAGTGAGGGAGGCCCATTTTTAGCTACTATATCCTGCTTGTGTGCATTTAGCCATTTTTCTTTATTTTGGTGTGCTCTCTGATTGTTAGTTGGCCCCAGGATTTGGTTTTATATCTTGAGTTTTGAGTCATCATGGAGAAAGACTAGTTTCCTCACAGGTATCATCATTTTCTGAGATTACCACCACATCTTGAGTCTTTACCGGAGTTTCCTTCTAAAAGGAGTAAAGTTAATAAGTTTTGTACATATAACACCACCTACCGGACATGTGATTATCCATTTATGAGTACTGAGTCAAACCCAAATGAAATAGGGAGTCCCTTCACTCCTATACTTTCGATGATTAGTGGGATCCATTCAACTCCTTTAGCCTCGACAGTTCGGGTGTCAGAGTTCCCGTCTCCTACTGCTACCCAACATGTGGGATCTACTCGACCCATAGGAATAAATATCTTTGGGTATCTTTTTGGTACACCAGGATACAATTCTCAGTGAATACCTTCGTTCTCTAATCCTTTTTATTTTGGTATGCCCAACATGAAGTCGCAACTCTCACCCTCTATTCCAATGAATAATGCAAATCCTAGTTTTGTACCTAGGGGGATCGCTCCTCCATATGCTCCTCTCTCATTTGGTGGAGGTCATATTCCCAAAACGAATCCTACAGTTGGAGGTTGGCCTCCTTTTTCTTCCAGTTCTAATCCTAGTCTCAATGATCCTAGATGGAGTTCTCAATTGAGCAGACAAGTCACTTCCTATTTTTTTTCCTTTAGCCATTCTCCCTCCATGTTGATTCTTAAAAATGAATTTATTATGGTGAATCTCCCTACTTCCTCTAGAGTTCTATCTAGAGGGAGTCAGTTTCATGATATGGGAAACCCATAGCCCAGATATCCTCCAGCTGGGGGCAGTGTATATAACCATCATTATTCCACTTTTGCAAGTTTGGTACCCATACAACCTTTTATGAATCAATTTGGAAGAGGATATTACCCTACTAGACATGGCCATGGTATATACTAGAACCCTTTATGACCTGCAATTCCTCAAACACTAATATTTTTCGGGAACATGGGATCATACGCCATAACCCCAAATCCATTTTTTGACCATGCTTAATATGTTAAATCTATCAAAATTAATGAATGAACCAGTTCGTCATTATCGATCATGGCCCCCCGTCCCCACCAATCATCCTTTGAACATTCTAAAATTCGAAGGAAAGACTAGCGAGGATCCAGGTGATCAGGTCACTAATTTTCATCTTTGGTTCTCATCCAACTCCCTTAATGATTATTCTATTCATTTTAGGCTATTTCAAAGCACCCTCACAGGGGTCCCCGTTAAGTGGTACATTGAGATACCAAGGGGAACATACAAAAACTTTAATCAGATGGTTTTGGTCTTTCTCAACCACTTTTAGTTGTTGGTTTTTTATGATGTCGGCATAAACAATTTTTTGGACTTCCTCCAATAAAAATCCATGCATATCTCAAACCATATTCAAGAGTGGCGTAGAAGGAAGAGGTTGATCAAAGCCTACATTCCTCCATAGTTTATGTTGGATTGGTTCCTTAATTCCTTGTTTCCTTATATTTCCAATGATTTTTCTACATCCGGAGTAACATATGAGGAAGAAGTTATTTTCAAAGCCCAACAACTAGATCTCATATATGCTTAGTCTGGGATGTTGTATGAAATCCTTCCTGACGTGTCATGGTCAAACTATGACCCTAAACAAAATCATGGGCCTCATGTCGATGGCATCATAGGCTCTACAAATGCTAAGTCTACAGACTTGGTGACAAACCAATTGAAATATTTGTCTCTAAACCAACCTGTAGAAGTACAACCTTCGACTTCGTCCTCCACTTCCACCCAATCTGCGGATGTGCATTATGTACAGTCATCGGCCAACCCAAATAGTAACCAAAAACTAGGAGGGAATAAAAGGAAAGGACGAGGTAATAATCGTAAGGGTGTGAAAAATAATAATAAATACAAGGATGACACTAACAATGATAGATCGAATAACAATGTTGGTGAGGGAATGAAAGAAAAACAAAAGGTGAAGTTTCCTTGTAAACTTTGTAAAKATGATCACCTTACCCACCTATGCCCCAAAAATGAGGAATMTTGAAGGCTCTTATCACATCTTCCCGATGTGTTGACAAATATGTTTCCACATAATCATCACATGGCCTTAGGCCCCCCCAACACYAGAAATGGGYCGAGAGGGAGTCAAAACCCCTTGGAACATGAAKATGGGCATCTATATGTCAATATGGATTAGTATTATATGGATGTGTCCACTCGATATCKTGATTATGGTTCTTCCCAAAATGTTGTAGGTCTAGAGTCTCCTCCTCCTCTAGAAATACCCCTGTATATCAAAAATTCGGAACCTTTGCCTCGTATTCCAAAAGGAGTACTGAAATTATTTTCCCACAATCCTAATGCYAGAGGTGCCCATAACTATTTGATTGTTGAATATATGGGTCAAACCCCTTGTTYTATGTCGTCTTTGGATGTGCACCATAAGTCTCCTTCACAAAGGAATGCCTTGCTATCTTCTTTAGGATMTCTAGKCCAATGTGGCTTGAAGGTTATTAATTTTGACRTCATGGATGTTAGGCCTCACTTAACTTACCACATGGCATTTCAAATCCATGTGGAGTACAAAAAAATTACCATAAAATGAACTGTATTCGATAAATGTGACACAACATGCATGATGTCCCTAACCTGTTGGAAATCCATTATCTCTCTAAATCTATCCCAATCGATGACTGTGTTAACCTCATTTGATGGGTGTTCATTTCAACCCCACGGAATTATTCACACTTTTCCGGTCCAGTTAGGTGGAAAGAATTTTCAGGACAATATAGGAATGGACTTAAAAGAAAATAATGATGAAAGACATGCAATTTTTTTTTGAGATCTTGTTCTTGAAAATGGAAATGAATACTATAATTTTTCAATTCAAGAAAAAAATCATCCTCTACATGCTCCATCAAAATGGAATTTTAACCTCTCGTGTTCTCAATTTGAGAGTAATGATCATGATGAATTCAAAGATGACTATGATTATTTTATTCAATATAATCATGATGAAAACATTGCAGGAGATTCTAAAATGGCACGGCCTATTTATATCAAACCAGAAGGAAAATTTCTAAATTGGATGAACATAACTATTAGAAAGATTCATCACTATATATCATATTCATATGATGATGATTAATTGTCTGAATCATAATTTAATGAAGAGGACATATTCCAAGTATCAAAAGAAGGGCATTTTCAATAAGATGATCCATGGGAGATATGTTTTATTTTTTAGTATAATGAAGGTGTTGATAAATAACCAAATACAGCCTTACAATTCCCAATAAAACTCCTCATGGAAGCACGGTCGTTGCATGAAGGATGAATTTTTTCAAGACATTGTTGATGAATAAATAATCTTAGAAGCGGTTGAAGATAAGAAGAAAGATGAAATCATTCTCATATTGGAAACTCATCATCCAATCAAAGACAACAACAATCATGATAAACCAAGAGTTGATTTTATTGGATCATGGTTCCAAAGCATTGTTGGCAAAGCAATGCATTCATATTCTCATCTCATTTGTTTTATTGTTTCCCCAGAACACATTGAGAGCACCCCTAAATCATTGGTACAAGCCTCAATAGGTTTCACAGTCCTCGAGCTCATCCCACAAATCAGTTGGATGCTTGAATGGATCCATTGGAAATATACCTACACCTAAAAGTGTCTCTTTCCTCCAAGTAGGATAGGGTGATGCAGGAGCATCGCTCCAAAGCCAGCCATGTGCTAGCTAGCCCACTCAGTGCATTCAAAGTGCACATTCAAGGAAGAGAGGGGCCAATCCTCTCACATTTTGAATTTGATTTCAATGTAATTAGTGTTTGTAAGGCTGGTAGAGCCAAATCTATGCCTATGTGTAGGATTTAGATTAAAGATAGCCTTAAATGGTTGTAAGGATGGACCTAGCTCCGATATGGACTAGACAACCATTAATTGTAAATTCAATGTAATTGAATAGAGTAGGTGAGATGGAGGGAAGAGCTAGAAGAGCCCCCTCATGTAAAAATATATTTTTGGTATTGTTTTGAGTAGAGTCAAGAGATAGGAGAACTCTGCGACAGTTAGAGTAGAGGAGAGAAGGAGCTGAGACTTTGTCAAAGTCTAAACTCAGGAACACATTGTAAAAGAGGCATTTTACATTAATACAAACAACAGTTTTTCCTGCATGTCATTCTGTGTTGTGTGAATGTTTTCATGTGTTCATTATATGCTATAGATGTATGATGTAGGTGTGTGTTTGCAGAGATGGACATAATTCATTGTCTACTAAGTTCTTTGATTCAGGTTGGGATTCTTTGAGGCTTCATGCCAAGAGGGTGTGACAGAACACTGTGGGTTATGAAAGCCAGTGCATAGATGCACTCTTGAATCCTGTGGAATTTGGGCAAGGATGTGCCAGGAGGGCACGCCAGCTGAAGTCATTGACTCAAGGAGAATCCTCAAGGTTGTCGAATACCTTGGAGGTAGGACTATGCAGAGGAAGGCACAGAAGTAGATAAAATCTCTAAGGAGTTATGTAGAGCTCTGCTAGGAGGGCATTGAGCATATGCATTGGTTGCATTGAGGAGAAGAACTCTATCTTGAGTTCAGAGAAGACAAAAATTCTAATGAATTCCAGGAAAGCTCTATCAGGAGGGCATTGAGCAAGTGCACAGAGAGCATAGGAGAACTATGCTTAGAGTTCGTTGAAGGGAACAAAATCACTGAGGGATTCTATAGGAGCTTCGCCAGGAGGGCATTCAGTAAGTGTCAATTTGCACAGGAAGAACTCTTAGAGTGATGAAGAAGAAGAAGAAGTGTCAAGGAGACCTTCTCAGGGTTATTGAACACTCTGTAGGCTCAACAAGGAGTGCTTGAGTAGGAAGTTTCCAGAGGGAATTTACATCCTTTCAAGGAGAGAAAAAGGTAGATACCTTAGAGGTCGGAGTAGTTGAATCTCAAGGAGTGAGCACGGGGAGACTTTGTTTCAAGTCTAATCTCAGGACAGATAGCACCTTCATGTGTGCAAGGACCCTACAAGGAGTTCAGAGGTCTAGAACCTTTCAAGGTTCACCATAGACCAAGCTCAAGAGGAAAAGTTCCTTTTCACATGGGGCCATAGCCAAGGAGAGTAGGAGGTTGGAGAAATCCCTTTGGAGGGTTAGAGTTCGAGAAGCTCAGGAAGGAAAGTGTTTCCAAGAATGGAGGAAAACGTTGAGCATGAAGGCTTCATTGTAGAGATAAAGGCTGAGATCTTTTGAAGCTTTAGAAATCTTCTAAGGCTGGAAGAGAGAAGAAGAAGCTCAGGAGGGCACAACTACCATCGGATCAGGCCAAGGACGAGATCTGGACCATTGAAGTTTCACGTCCAGATAGCAACAGGAGGAGTGTAGCAGGAAGAGATCTGGGCCATCAGATCTAGCCTAGATAGTTGATAGCCATTGGATCTTGGAGGAGTTGCTCGAGTTTTAAATCTCATATGCGCAGAGGATAAGACCTACAAAGCCCCGAAATAGCGAAAGCATCGGGACTTCGAACATTGGGAGTTCGAGAGGTAAGAATCAGGAAACAGGAAGTCTCGAGGCATGAAATATTGAAGGCATCGGGACCGTCCATCTATGGAGGATGCATGTCATGATATCCTCATATCTTGGGGATTCAGGCATTGAAAGTTGAAGGAGACGAGAAGTCTTTCAGCTTTAGGATCCACGGAGTTCTGAAAAGAGCACATGGACAAGGTTTTGGGAAAATCCCTGAAAGGAGAATTTTGGTATTTTGGCTACTGGAAGATGCAGGGGTAAGAGTTCAGAACTTTTGACCCATAGAATCCCAAAAGGATCTGACCCGGTGGATCAAGGAGGCTCACAGTCGTTGATCTTGCTCAGGAGAAGGAGGGTCGGAGTTTTGGGATTTCGGTATTTCAGATACCGGAAGTACGAGAGGACAGGGAATTGTTTCACCGTTGTTTGTTAAGTTATGAAATGCGAATTCCCGAAAGCACAGGAGGAGTATTTTCGGGTCATGAGAGAGGATCAAATTTCAGCATACCGGGATTATTGTTGGGTCACGAGACAAGATCATATTTCGACATACCAGGATTTAGGATATTGGAATTCCTGAAGGCAAGGAGTCCATGCTCTTGGGTTAGAAAACCCCAAAGTTGCAAAAGCGCGATGGATCCTTGGAGCGGAACAATGAAGGCAGGGATTTTGGGTTTCGGCATACCGGGGATCCCACAGACAGAGAACCGGGCAACTTCGCATCGAAAGTCCCGAAGTTGTGAAACATGACACATCCTTTGGGGGAGAAAGTGGCCAAGGATTCAGCATTTCAGGGATCGGCACTTCGAAAATCCCGAGGACTAAGAGCGGGGCTCTTGATATTTGAAAAAATCTGAAGTAGACTGCGGTCACGCGGAATGTGGGCACATGGATTGAAACATGGCCCAGGGGACTAATCACTTTTGAGGCATCATTTTGGCATTTCGATAATTCATAGATCAGAGGATCGAGGAGGCAAAGTCTCTCGACATCAGGACTCAAGGAGTCCTGAAACCTGAAATCCCATTTTGGGAAAAGGTTGTGGTCGTGTAGGAGGCTATGTGGAGATGAAAGCTCGCACCTGGTGCATGTTTGTATAGGTGGGGTTTTCAAGGAAGGACCTGTGGATAGAATTTGTTAAGGGTTTCTGAGTGAGATCCTGAAGAGCTATTTAGTCTCATTGGAAGAATTCGTGAAAAATCCTTAGACCGAGAGGTCGTGCAGAACCTACTGAGGGAGGGGGTGCTATGTCAGTTTGGTATCAGAGCTTTACTTTGTTTGTATATTGCAGGAAGAGGAAGTGAGGGGAGAAATAAAATACTCAGATACACATTGGTTTGGTATCAGAGGCAGCTTGCAAAGACAGGAAGAAGAAGACAGAGTATTGGAACTCTATGGTGATTGTTTGTAGGTAGGCAGTAGTCAAGGAGCCAATCAGAAGGACTGTAAAGAAAGGTTGGAAGCACTCTCAGTTGTAGAGTGACAGCAATAGGTTTTCTAAGAGGGCAAACAAAAGGCAGGAATATGGCTACTGAAGGCCATAGACATGATGGAAAGAAGATCCATCAGCAGTCGAGCAAAGCTGAGGTGGATAAAGAGCTCACCGAGATTAGAGTGAGAGTGGAAATTATGGCATTGCAGATGCAGCAGGATGCAAAGTCAAGATGGGTGTATGAATGGCCCATGAAGAGGAAGGTAAAATGGCCAATCAGGGAATTGGGGGCCAAAAGATAGCAGAGGTTGTTAAAGAGATGGTTGAGGCATGCTAAAATCCTTAGGAATGAACAAAAGGAGATGGTTTAGGTATGTGAACCAGAGGCTGGGAGGAATCTCAGTGATGAGGATGAGTTGAGATCACTGGAAGATCTCAAAGAATGTCAGGAGGGCAGAACAAAAATTTTCAATTTCCAGGTGGGAAATGAGCTGAGATCACTGCGGGATCTCATAGACTGTCAAGAGGATAGCAGAGAAATTTCATGTTTCCAGGTGGGCAATGTGATGGGATCTGAGGATCTCATAGACTGCCAAGAGGGCAACAGAAAGTTTCCAGATTGCTAGGTGGGCAAGGGAACAGAGGTGAGGCTATGTAAAAGTATCATGAACTCGGAGTTGAGTTCGGATCAGCCAGAGGAGTTGATAGAGGAAAAAGATCAGAAGGACATTATGATCATTGGAGGAATTCAGATATTCCTTCCATTGAGCTTAGTTGAGGAAATATTCTATGTTACAGATGTAGTGATAGGGGAAAGACAACCAGTTGTGATTGTCGAAGAAATGGAGCAGATATCAGAGGCTGCCCAGGCAGAAAAAGGAGATGAGCATTCCGAGGAATGGCTCAACATTTTCAGCTAGGAAGCTAAAAAGGAGATGACTGCAACATTAGAGGTTGTAGCAGAAGAAGCCAAAGAATAAATAGACAACATGAGTTTTGTTGATTTGCGTGAAGAGATTGAACCCCTGGAGAGAAGGGTGATAGTGCAAGGCATGCACATCCAACAGGTTAAGTTGGAAACAGGTGAAGGAGAATACCAGCCCAAGAAACGACCAGAAGAAGATGGAAATATACCAGCAGGAGAACTAGCAGAAGAAAAGCTGTCAGAAGAGGAAGTTGAGTAGAGACTCAGTGATGAATTTGCAGAATTGGAGTTTGCAATAGAGTGGCCAACTAGTGCTACAGGAGGGGAAAAAGATGGCATGGGAAAACATGATGATCTACCCACTGACAAGAAGACATAATTGCAGCCGAGGAGACTGCATGAACAAAGCTAGCCAGAGCAGCAGCTGGACGAAGAGATCTAGCAGATCAGGAGGCTAATGTTGAAGTTAGCACAAGAAGCTTCCAGTGGAGAGAAGTTGAGTAGAAAGGAGACAACAGTAGCAGCGGAGCAACAGAAGCAGCAGCAAAGAGATGGAGTAGAGAGATAGCTCCCAAGAGTTGTTTGGGATCCAGGTGGATTTCAACAGCTAGGGTGGAGAGCTCATGAGAAGGAACTCATGAATTTTTAATAGCAGAGGAGTATGATGCAGGAGAATCGCTCCAAAGTCAACCATGCGCTAGCCATCCCACTCAGTGCATTCAAAGCATGCATTCAAGGAAGAGAGGTTCCAGTCCTCTCACATTTTGAATTTTATTTCAATGTAATTAGTGTTTGTAAGGCTGGTAGAGCCACAACTATGCCTATGCACAGGCTTTAGATTAAAGATAGCCTTAAATGGTTGTAAGGTTGGATCTAGCTCAAATCTGGACCAGACAACCATTAATTGTAAATTCAATGTAATTGAATACAGTAGGTGAGATGGAGGGAAGATCTCGAAGAGCCTCCTCATGTAAAAAGATATGTTTGGTTTTGTTTTGAGTAGAGTTGAGAGATAGGAGAACTTTGCGAGACTTAGAGTAGAGGAGAGAAGGAGCTGAGACCTTGTCAAAGTCTGAGCTGAGGAACACATTGTAAAAGATGCATTTTACATTAATACAAACAACAGTTTTTCCTGCATGTCATTCTGTGTTGTGTGAATGTTTTCATGTGTTCATTATATGTTGTAGATGTATGTTGTAGGTGTGTGTTTGCAGGGACGAACATAATTCATTTTCTGCTGATTTCTTTGATTTAGGTTTGGATTCTTTGTGGCTTCATGCCAAGAGGGTGTGACAGAACACTGCAGGTTCTGAAAGCCAGTGCATAGATGCACTCCTGAATCCTGCGGAATTTGGGCAAGGACATGGCAGGAGGGCACACCAGCTGAAGTCATTGACTCAAGGAGAATCCTCAAGGTTGTTGAATACCTTGGAGGTAGGACTATGCAGAGGAAGGCATGGAAGTAGCCATAATCTTTGAGGAGTTCTGTAGAGCTCTGCTAGGAGGGAATTGAGCATATGCATGGGTTGCATTGAGGAGAATAACTCTATCTTAAGTTCAGAGAAGATAGAAATTCTGAGGATTTCTGGGAAAGATCTGCCAGGAGGGAATTGAGCAAGTGCACAGAGCACACAAGAGAACTCTTCTTAGAGTTTGTTGAAGGGAACAAAATCACTGATGGATTTTGTAGGAGCTCTTCTAGGAGGGCGTTTAGTAAGTGCCAATTTTCACAGGAAGAACTCTTAGAGTTTTGAAGAAGAATAAGAAGAAGTGTCAGGGAGACCTTCTCATGGTTATTGAACAGTCTGTAGGCTCAGCAAGGAGTTCTTGAGCAGGAAGTTTCCAGAGGGCATTTCCATCCTTTCAAGGAGAGAAAGAGGTAGAGACCTTAGAGGTCTGAGTAGTTGAAGCTCAAGGAGTGAGAACAGGAAGACTTTGCTTCAAGTCTAAGCTCAAGACAGATAGCACCTTCGTGTGTGCAGGGACCCTGCAAGGAGTGCAGAGGTCGAGAACCTTTTGAGGTTCAGCGTAGACCAAGCTCAGGAGGAAAAGTGCCTTTGCACATGGGGCAATAGCCGAGGAGAGTAGGAGGCTGGAGGAAGCCCTTTGGAGGGTTCAAGTTTGAGAAGCTCAGGAAGGAAAGTGTTTCCAAGAACGCAAGAAAAAGTCGAGTGTGCATGCTTCGTAGTAGAGATAAAGGCTGAGAGTGTTTGAAGCTTCAGAAATCTTCTAAGGTCGGAAGAGAGAAGCGGAAGTTCAGGAGGGCACGGCTGCCATCGGATCAGGCTAAGGATGAAATCTGGACTGTTGAAGTTTCACATCCAGACAATAGCAGGAGGAGTGCAACAGGAAGAGATCTAGGTCGTCAGATCTAGCCCAGATAGCCAATAGCCATCGGATATGGGAGGAGTTTCTCGAGGTTTAAATCTCATATGAGTAGAGGATAGGACCTACAAAGCCCCAAAATAGCAAAAGCATTGGGACTTCGAACATCGAGAGTTCAAGAGGTAAGAATCGGGAAATAGGAAGTCCTGGAGCACGAAATCTCGAAGGTATCAGGATTGTCCGTCTATGGAGGATGCGTCTCATGAGATCCTCATATATCAGGGATTCGGGGATTGAAAGGTGAAGGAGCAGAGAAGTATTTCGGCTTCAGGATCCACGGAGTTACAAAAAGAGAACACGGACAAGGTTTCAGGAAAATCCCTAAAAGGAGCATTTCGGTATTTTGGCTACTAGAAGATGCAGGGGTAAGAGTTTGGAACTCTTGAACCATAGAATCCCAAAAGGATATGAGCCATGGGATCAGGGAGGCTCATAGTTTTTGATCTTGCTCAGGAGAAGGACGGTCGGAGTTTCAATATTTCGGTACTTCGGTATTTCGGATACTAGAAGTACGAGAGGACAAGGAATTGTTGCATCAGGGTTTGCGAAGTTTCGAAATGCGAATTCCCGAAATCACAGGAGGAGTATTTTTGGGTCACGAGATAGGATCATATTTCAACATACTAGGATTATTGTCGGGTCACGAGACAGGATCATATTTCCACATACTGGGATTCGGGATATCAGAATTCCTGAAGGCAAGGAGTTTGTGCTCTTGGGTTAGAAAACCCTAAATTTGCAAAAGCGTGACAGATCCTTGGAGAGGAATAGTGAAGGTAGGGATTTCGGGTTTCAGCATACCGGGGATACCACAGATAGAGAATCGGGCAACTTCGCATCGGAAGTCCCGAAGTCGCGAAACGTGACACATCCTTTGGGGGAGAAAGTGGCCAGGGATTCGGCATTTTGGGGATCAACACTTCAAAAATCCCGAGGACTAAGAGAAAGGCTCTTGATATTTGAAAAACTATGAAGTAGACTGCAGTCATGGGGAAAGTGGTCACATGGACCAAAACATGGCCCAGGGGAGTAATCACTATTGAGGCGTCATTTCGGCGTTTCAATAATTCAGAGATCAGAGGATTGAGGAGGTAGAGTCTCTCGACATCAAGACTCAAGGAGTCCCAAAACCTGAAATCCCATTTTGGGAAAAGGTTTTGGTCATGTAGGAGGTTGTGTGGAGATGAAATCTCGTGCCTGGTGCATGTTTGTACAGGTGGGGTTTTCAAGGAAGGACATGTGGATAGAATTTGTTAAGGGTTTATGAGTAAGAGCCCGAAGAGATATTTAGGCTAATTGGAAGAATTCGTGAACGGTCCTTAGACCGGGAGGTCATGTAGAACCTATTGAGGAAAGGGGTGCTGCGTCATAGGGTAGGTAGATCTTCTTTGTACATATTTTTCTTCTTCATTTCAAGTTTTTCATAATAAGGAAGTTGTTATATGGAAATAATATTTGAAGATAAGTCAATGGAAAAGGAAGAATTAAAATAATTTAGATTGAAGATTACTCCATATCCCAATGGAGAAGGAAATTGGTCTTCATATTCCAGTGTTCTTAGCAACCCACAGGGGGTCCCTATCCCATAGTTGGAGCTAGTTGTTGATCAAAATTGGTCACCTCTATTTTCCCACTTGAATAATAAACAAAAATGACATTAAAAGAAGAAAATTTTTGAATGATTATAAGTGCCTTGCATATCCCTTAGTATCATATTCATCACACATTATTCAGACTCAAAATATGAGTTCCTATGCTCAATATATCTAGGTTTTCATCTAACTGTCAAAAAGGCACTTCTTCCATGTGGAACAAAGTTGATTTTTCTTTGAACCGTGTCCAATTTCTTCGAACCACGATCAATTCTTGTATTTTTGGAACTGTTATCGCACAATTTTTAGGTTGGGAAAATCCTTACCCAACCAAAAACTAAAGTGCTATAACTATGGAACATTGCACCCAATGTCGCCTCGATGTAGGTCCCAGACTTGGGGGGGTGACTAAGGTCACTCCTCGGAGGTGATCCCGGAGACCCCAGGGGAAAGGAAGAAGAAAGGAGAAGGTAATGGAGAGTCCCCTAGAATTTGGTACACTAAATGGAGAATAGGAAATGGGATATGTCTTGCTAACCAAGTAATGTTTGTTGGATTACTGGGAGGGGGGGTGAATAAGTAATAGAGAAATTTAATCCTTTTTAACCATATAATCCAAGTGTTATATCAATGTAGAATTATCATCTGATAAGTGCATAGTAAATAAGCAATGAGAAAATGAACAATCATACACATACATAGTACACCAGCGTTTTACGTGGAAACCCAAAGTGGGAGAAAACCACAGAATTATTTTTCTNGTTTTACGTGGAAACCCAAAGTGGGAGAAAACCACAGAATTATTTTTCTTATATGTATTGAAGAATTACATTCATTGGAAGCACCAACTTCCTTTGTTTTCCAGCTACAACTGGAAGGAGGCTCCAACACCCTAATCTATTTCCACATAATAAGAACATGGCCTTAGGGGCCCCCAACACTAGAAATGGGCCGAGAGGGAGTCAAAACCCCTTGGCACATGAAGGTGGCCATCTATGTGTCAATATGGTTAAGTATTAGATGGATGTATCCACTAGATATCGTGATTACGGTTCTTCACAGACTGTTGTAGGTCTAGAGTCTCCTCCTCCTCCAGAAACACCCTTGCATATCAAAAATTCAGAACCTTTGCCTCGTATTCCAAAAGGAGTACTGAAATTATTTTCCCACAATCCTAACGCCAGAGGTGCCCATAACTATTTGATTGTTGAAGATCTAGGTCAAACACCTTGTGCTATTCTAGCTTTGTATGTGCAACATATGTGTCCTTCACAAAGGAATGCCTTGTTATCTTCTTTAGGATCTCTAGACCAATGTGGCTCGAAGGTTATTAAGTTTTATGTCACGGATGTTAGGCCTCGGTTACCTTACCATGTGGCATTTCAAATCCATGTGGAGTACACACAAATTACAATAAAATTAACTATAATTGATGAAGGTGACGCAACGTGCATGATGTTCCTAACCTGTTGTAAATCCATTATCTCTCTGAATCTATCCCAATCGATGACTATGTTAACCGCATTTGATGGGAATTCATTTCAACCCCATTAAATTATTCATACTTTTTTGGTCCAGTTAGGTGGAAATAATTTTCAAGACAATATAGGAAGGGACTTAAAAGAAAATAACGATGAAAGACATGAAACGTTTTTTTGAGATCTTGTTCTTGAAACTGGAAATGAATACTATAATGTTTCAATTCAAGAAAAAACTCATCCTCTACATGCTCCATCAGAATGGAATTTCAACCTCTCGTGTGCTCAATTTGAGAGTAATAATCATGATGAATTCAAATATGAATACGAGTATTTTATTCAATATAATCATGATGAAAACATTACAGTAGATTATGAAATGGTATGGCCTATTTATATCAAACCAGAAGAACAATTTCTAAATTGGATGAACATAACTATTGGCAAGAGTCATCATTATATATCATATTCATATGATGATGATTAATTGTCTGAATCATAATTTAATGAAGAGGACATATTCCAAGTATCAAAAGAAGGGCATTTGCAATAAGATGATCCATGGGAGATATGTTTTATTTTTTAGTATAATGAAGGTGTTGATAAATAACAAAATACAACCTTACAATTCCCAATAAAAATCCTCATGGAAGCATGGTTGTTGCATGAAGGAAGAATATTTTAAAGACATTGTTGATGAACCAATAATCTTGGAAGTGGTTGGAGATAAGAAGAAAGATGAAATCATTCTCAGATTGGAAACTCATCATCCAATCAAAGAAAACAACAATCATGATAAACCAAGTGTTGATTTTAATGAATCGTGGTTCCAAAGCATTATTGGCCAAGCAATGCATTCATATTCTCAAAACATCTATTTTATTATTTCCCTAGAACACACTGAGAGTTCCCCTAACTCATTGGTACAAGCCTCAATAGGTTTCAAAGTTCTGGAGCTCATCCCACAGATCAATTGGATGCTTGAATGGCTCCATTGGAAATCTGCCTACACCTAAAAGTGTTTCTTTCCTCCAAGTAGGATAGGGTAGGTAGATCTTCTTTGTACATATTTTTCTTCTTCAGTTCAAGTTTTTCATAATAAGGAAGTTGTTATATGGAAATAATATTTGAAGATAAGTCAATGGAAAAGGAACAATTAAAAGAATTTAGATTGAAGATTTCTCCATATCCCAATGGAGAAGGAAATTGGTCTTCATATTCTGGTGTTCTTAGCAACCCACAGGGGGTCCCTATCCCATAGTTGGAGCTAGTTGTTGATCAAAATTGGTCACCTCTATTTTCCCACTCCTCGAATAATAAACAAAAATGACATTGAAAGAAGAAAATGTTTCAATGATTATAAGTGCCTTGCATATCCCTTAGTATCATCTTCATCACACATTATTCGGCCTCAAAATCTGAGTTCCTATGCTCAATATATCTAGGTTTTTGTCTAACTTTCAAAAAGGCACTTCTTCCATGTGGAACAAAGTTGATTTTTCTTTGAATTGTGTCCAATTTCTTCGAACCACGACCAATTCTTGTATTTTTGGAACTATTATCGCACAATTTGTAGGTTGGGAAAATTCTTACCCAACCACAAAATAAAGTGCTATAACTATGGAAAATGTCACCCAATGTCACCTCGGTGTAGGTCCCAAACTTGGGGGGGTGACTAAGGTCACTCCTTAGAGGCGATCCCGGAGACCCTAGGGGAAAGGAAAGAAGAAAGGAGAAGGTATTGGAGAGGCCCCTAGAAGTTGGTACACTAAATGGAGAAGAGGAAATGGGATATGTATTGCTAACCAAGTAATGTTTGTTGGATTACTGGGATGGGGGGTGAATAAGTAATAGAGCAATTTAATCCTTTTTAACCATATAATCCAGTTTTTATATCAATGTAGAATTACCATCCGATAAGTGCAGAGTAAATAAGCAATGAAAAAATGAACAAGCATACACATACATAGTACATCAGTGTTTTACGTGGAAACCCAAAGCAGGATAAGACCACATAATTCTTTTTCTTATATTTCCTGAAGAATTACATTCATTGGAAGCACCAACTTCCTTTGTTTTCCAGCTGCAACTGGAAGGAGGCTCCAAACCCCTAGTTTCTCAAGCTACAACCTGAGGGAAGATCCAACTCCCCAATTATTTGGCTACAACCAAAAGGAGGCTACAACCCCCTATGTTCTCCGACTACAACCACCTGTCCTTTCCCCTTCCAACCTCCATGACCTATAAGTAGAATGATGGAACCATTGTCACACTATCACTGTGAGATATACTATTGTAAACCTGTACCAATCAACCTGCACCAAACAACTTGTACCAATAACCTAAACCATGCATCAACCTATACCTAGACCTTTAATCAACATGTA
>SNQJ01S0039829.1:0-27461 GCA_010110895.2 Picea sitchensis
AGAAGCATTATCATGTTCTATGTGATGGTTGGTTGATGATGATAATTTAATGTAAAGTTTTATTAGCTCTCATATATTCTTGGGTGGAAGGAAGGGGAAAGGATGGAGAGGTAAACCTTCTCTTGATATTGGAGGATTGTATCTTCCTTTTGGATATTTATCTGTCCCTTTATATTTGGAAGCTATAGCTTCCCTTGAACAATAACTATTGATTATTTCTCATATATTGTGCACGGTGTACTGGTGTATCTCTTCTACTATTGTTCATTGCTCATTGGATATAATTGAATATATAATCTTGTTGTAGTATAAGTTGAAAATGTTTTTAAATTGTACTTGATATTAATTCACCCTCTCTCAGTATCAACAATTAGATCCAAAGTATGAAGAATATAGCTTGAAAGAAGATGGATTATTAAGATACTAGGGAAGGATGTACATCCCCAAAGGTGGGGATGTTCGAAGCATCATACTCAAGGAATCCCATAGAACACTTTATTATGCACATCCGGGTGTGAAGAAAATGTATGCATACATGAAGAAGATTTTCTTTTGGGTAGGCATGAAGCGTGATGTAGTCCATTTCGTTTCCAAGTTCCCAGAGTGTCAACAAGTGAAGGCTGACCACCACCACCCGACAAGTCTCCTACAACCGCATGATGTTCCTATGTCCAAGTGGGAAGTCATTTCTATGGATTTTGTTGTGGGACTTCCGCTCACATCGCATAGACACAATGTCATTCTTGTGATAGTTAATAAGATGACCAAGAGTGCTCATTTTATTCTGGTTAGAGACACTTATGATGTCACTGATGTGGAATGTGTGTTTATAAGTGAGGTCATCCATCTACATGGGTTACCCAAGAATATCATTTTAGATAGGGACTCTTGATTCACATCTAGGTTTTGGACAAGTTTGCAGTCAGCGTTGGGAACCCAATTGAACTTAAGTGCAACATATCATCCTGAAACAGATGGGAAAACTGAGAGATTAAATCAGGTTATGGAATAAATGCTTAGGATGTATGTTATGGATAATCAAACCCATTGGTAGAAGTACCTACTTTTGGTAGAGTTCGCCTACAATAACAATTTTCATAGCTCAATTGGAATGCCACCCTATGAAGCTCTGTATGAAAGGCCATGCAGGACACTGTTGATTTGGGAAATGTTAGAAGACCGAGTGAGAGTTGGGCCAAAATTGATTCAAGAGATGGAGGAACAGGTGATTCAGATTAGGCAGCGACTAAACAAAGCACAAGATAGACATAAAAGTTATGTTGATGCACATAAGACTAATATAGTTATAAAGTGGGAGATCAAGTTATCATTCATATCAAACCTAATAAGAGTACCATTTAGTTCGGGAAGGGGACAAAGTTGTCACCTCGATTTATAGGACCATTCAAAATCCAAGATATAATCGGACGCATTGCCTATCATCTCGTACTACCACCCCATTTGCATAAAACTCATAATTTTTCCCATGTATCTCTTCTACGTCATTATGTTGTTGACAAGTCTCATAAACTGAATTGGAAGGAATTGCAGGTATCAAACGCAGGAACCCTCACGGTAGAACCATTGCACATATTGGACCGTAGGGTCTGACATCTCAGGAACTGTCCAGTAGACCAAGTTAAGGTCCAGTGGGACAAGTATAGCCCGTGATCTACTACTTGGGAGGATGCAAAGACCTTACGATGAGATCATCCTTCACTTTTTTGACCACCTCGGGAATATGTTTCCCAAAGGTTGGGTGTATGTAATGCCACCTTTTGACTTAGAGAACTAGAATTACTTAAGGCCTAATCATATTTATTTTCTATTCACTATGAAACTATTAATGATACACTTGAACTTTTAAAACATATGAACCCATGTAAATGTCAATTCTATGAATGTTTAACGTTATTTGAATTATGATGGATATTATGCAATCTATTTCTAACTTGAAATTTTTTGACATTTAAAGTTGTTGGTATGTGGATACTTGATTGAGATTATGATTAAATGAATTTACATGATTATAATGCATGGATATGTATGGGTTTGTGTTATAGACTAATCTGCAGGTCAATAAGGTATGAAATAACCAAATAATAATGATGATAAAAGGTTGATGTCGTGAACATCGACCATGAAACATTATGATATGAATTTTGTATGTGAAATTATATTGGTTCAAATGCATTTCTATGATATGTGGACAAGTGCAGGTTTTTAGGTGGCGAGGTTGCCTAAAAACTGAATATACATTGACAAAATTTCCAACAACACAGTGCCACTGTATGGTCCATGGTAGGGTGTTGATCCTAGTTCTATTAGGAGGGGTGGAGGCATTCCCCACTGTATATCTTCTGAAACCTGGAGTCATGGGAGGACGATGTTAGTTCACGTTCCTCTCGACGTGTGATGATGACTGTCAGTTGCATGCTGGGGAAACTTGGTCAAGAGAGTTGACACTTCCACTTATAGGTTTTATTTGGAGTTAGGTCAATATAGTTGACGCTCCATGATAGTCCAACAGAGGAAGGATAGGGATGGAAGAATGAAGTAAGTTAGGGAGGAAGGATGAATAGAAGTAGTTGAGTGTGTGTGGGGATTTCTCCTTATAGTAGAATTTATTGTTTTCCTCATATATATATACTTGTTTTGTAAGGCCTTCCAGACAAAGCTTCAAAATAAATAAAAATCTATTGATCTTCTACTGAAATAAATTCAATTTAGTTTAAGGTTTTCCTTTCATGATTTTATTTATACTAGGAAGTATATCAACAACAACATAATAACAACATAAAATGCACAAAATGTGTACCTCAACTTGTAGATTAGTTGATTTAGCCAAATTTTTTATTGTTTTTGCTTTGCCCAAACTACCCAAAACTGAATATTAACCTCCTAGCCAACTCAGAATAGCCTTTATGGCTCCCTAGCTCTAATAATGTTTTTGGTTTTCTAGCCCCTGAGCCCAAAATTCCCAGCAACAATAGTGTCCCTGTGAGAGTTCCCAAAAACCAATATGTTCACCAATCTCCTCCTCCTTTCAAAATTTCTTCTTCTTCCTCCTCCTCCTCCTCCTCCTTTCCCCAAACCAAACAACAAAAGGTCCCTCTCCAAGTCCTCTCCCCTCTCTCCTTATCCTCCTCCCTCGAATCCATCTCCCTCATTCAATTCCCCAACTGCCTTATCCCTCCATTAATTTCTCAACAATCTTATCCCTCCCATTAATTACTTCACCTACCAATTTAATAATACTATAATAAAAGACTCAATAAATTTATTTTAATAATTAATTAAATTAAATTTAACAACCATGATAATTAAATAATTAATTAGGGTTGTTACATATAGTAAGGCCTTCTATTTGTACCATTAATAAGACCTTCCAGACAAAGCCTCAAAATAAATAAAAATCTATTCATCTTCTACTGAAATAAATTCAATTTAGTTCAAGGTTTTCCTTTCATGATTTTCTTTATACCAAGAAGCATATCAACAACAACATAATAATAATAAAAAACATAATAACAACATAAAATGCACAAAATAAGTACCTCAACCTATAGATTAGTTGATTTAGCCCATTTTCTAATTTTCCTTGTTTTTCCCAAACTGAATATTAACCTCCCAACCAACTAAGAACAACCTCTCTAGTTCCCTAGCTCTAGGAATCCTTGTGGTTTCCTCGCCCCCAAACTCAAAATTCCTAGCAACAGTAGTGTCCCTGTGAGAGTTCCCAAAAACCAATATGTTCACCAATCTCTTCCTCCTTTCGGAATTTCTTCTTCCTCCTCCTCCTCCTTCCCCCAATTTCACCTCCCCCCAACCAAAAAACAAAAAACCCCTCTCCAAGTCCTCTCCCCTCTTCCTTATCCTTATCCTCCTCTCTTGAATCCCTCTCCCTCATTCAATTCCCCAGCTGCCTTATCCCCCCAGTTAATTCCTCAACAACTTTATTCCTTTCATTAATTACCTCACCTACCAATTTAATAATATTATAATAAAAAACTCAATAAATTTATTTTAATAATTAACTAAATTAAATTTAACAACCATGATAATTAAATAATTAATTAGGATTGTTACAGGTACCTGCAGTGTTGATCACTCCAAGTTGTACAAGCTTATATTTATCTCTAATCAAAGCATCACAAAATGACTCAAGAGTCGGGTTTTTATAAGCTATCCCTAGAGCCTCTCTCATGGCATAAAAGGTAGATACAAACACAGAATATGCACTACCTAGCTTAGTGAGAATAAGATAGATGCAATGCTCTTCCTCCATCTTTATCTCACATTCTTCACATAAAATTTTGAGTGTTTTAAACTTAGATAGATAATCTCCAATGCAAGAAAAATCACTTGGATTTAAAGTTAGTACTTGATTTTCTAATTGTTGTGCTTGAATAATATTGAGTTTACCAAACACAATTTCAATCTTTTCCCAAGCTTCATCGAGGTCATCAATTTCTTTAAGGTGGAACCTTAAATCATGAGAGATGGACATTCCGATTAGTCCATGTGCTTTGTCACTCCTATTAGCCCATTTGACTTTCTTATCAGTATCAGTGGGTTCTTTTTCCTTTCCCAAGGTAATATGATACAAGCCTTTACTTCTTAATAAATCATCCATATGAGATTTCCATTGGAAGTAGTTAGTGCTAGTAAGAAAAAGATCACTGAAAGAATCCATATTAAATATGTAGACAATATGGATTTAAAAACTGAAACTAATGATCTGGATGGAAAGATCTCGAAAAAATATGCAGTTTTGAAAAAAAACGACATTAAAAATGGACTTCGGATGTGAAAGTTATGCCCTTTTTAAAAACAAAGCATAAATGGTAACCAAAGGACCACGTGGTGATGTACGTTGCTTTATGAAGTCACTCACTTTTAGAAAAAGAAGTGGGGATCACTTTTACAATGAAGTTACTTTATAAAATAAAAGCCGCATGCAAAATAAATAAGGGCTGCTTGGCAGCTTAGTCCCTGCCAAGTAGATTTGGAAATGGAGATGATAGTTGGCACCCTATAATTATTGATGATGATGATTACTGTGAAACATGAATAATATGTTAACTAGGGGTTAGTTTCATAGTCTTAAAAGAAATCAATTTGTAAAGATTTTAAATGAAAAAAATAAACACTAATAACTATACTGTCAGAAAGATTGGAATTCAAAGAATTCGACCTAGACTCACAAGGAATGGAGGAAGACGTGCTCCATGACACTTAGTTTATAGATTTGTCATATGTTGTATTTGTCGGGTTCTCTAACCACATTTTTACTTTAATGTGGATGTTGTATAGTTTTGGGATTAACCTAAATTTCCTTCCAATTAAGTTAAGCTAGCCAAATGCAAATTGCATCTTAAANAAACCTTTCAAATTTAATAATATATATTTATTATATAATATTTATTATATGACATAATAAATATAATATAAATAATATATTAGATACTAAATATAACATAAATATAATAATAAATAATATATTAGATAATAAATATAATATAAATATAATAATGCATAATAATAAATACATAATACAATTTTTTATATTTAGATGTGGTGATTGGTGAAATTCATTGATTATGTAATTAATTATACATATTGAAAGATGTGACGGGAGCAATAACAATTCAATTCAGGGATGATTTTAGGGGCTTAAGTTCGCTCATGGGCTAATTTTCCATGGGTTTTTCCAAAAAAAGATTTGCTATTCTAAAAATGATTCGCCCAAATTCCATAGGATAAAATTATTTTACCTTAAAAATCGTCAAAAATTTATACAAATTATATAAAATCGTTAGAAATTTAAATATTTTTACAAAAATATCGCCAAAAATTTATAGTTGACATATGAAGGATTAGTAATATTTGCCAAGGTTCCTACATTTTAAAATAAATTTACATCCTTAAAATCATCCCTGTTTCAATTCTATCAACCAATTAGAAATGAGAAAGACAAATATTTTTATTATATTCAAAAATATATATTTGTTTTCCTATGTTAAACATTACATTGCATACACAAATTTATGGTAAAAAACAAATTAATGTCACATAAAAAACAAACTCATTGCTATAGTCTCATGGCAGGGACTAATAACTCTAAAATAAAGTATTAAAGCTGCTTATAGTGATTCAGTTTTATACTTGAAGTGAAATACACTTTACAATGGAGCATGAATTTTTTCAAAAAAAGTAAAAAAAAGTGACTTGAACTCACGACCTCTTACTTAATAAGACAACTTTTAATCAAATGAACTAGCAAAACATATTGTATTATTTAACAAGAGAATTGGGGTTGTTGTTGTTGTTTTTGTTGTTAAAGACGACAATGGAGAGCCTACTAAAAAAAAAAAAATTCACATAAGAATTTTTTTTGCTTCTCGATGAAGACAAGGGTTAGATCTTGGTTAGCTTACTCGGAAGATGCACTTTTTCCTATATGTTTCTGATTTTCCAAGATCGTACAGAGCGCGAGGCAAAGAGTATACACAGATCTAAAAGAGTAACAACCCGAAAACAAATAATATAAAACTGAAATAAAACAAAAAATAATACTCTGCAAAAATTTAAAATATGCGTATTCAAGCTTTATACCTCTGAATCTGACTGAAATGGAAACAAAAACCTTTTCGTGTGAAACGAAAAAACGTTCCTGATTAAATGAGCACTCCAGATGTAATGGAACAATCCTCTCAGCCCAGAAATGTACAGAAATGACAGAAAATGGAGATGAGACAACTCGACTTCACGATCTCGATCTACAACATGAGCGGGTCTTCAAACATGATCTGATAGCATGTTCGACAACACATGTATTCCAATAGAGGAAGAACACCTTCAGTAACCACTCATACAACCAGATCAAATATCAGCACATCGATGTTTTGACGTGGTAAAACCCATACGGGGAAACATCCACGACCCCAACCAATGCAACCATTTGGAGCAATTTATTAATGCAAAAAAAGAAGATTACAAAGAGATTTTACAAGAGAGTTTCTCACAATCGATCATCGGAAAATGACCATCCATGTTCTTTAAATAGAGATCATGGACCAATCAGGTGTCAAGCTACAGATCAATCGTTGTTAAGATCGATGATAATATGAACTGTCAGATCACTCTATGTCGGGAACATATCGTGACCATCGGATTTCCTAACTAAAAATGCATACTAATGCATATTAAAGAATCACACTAAGAGACACACTTTTACCTAGTGACACATTAGACCAAGTAGATCTTAACTAAATCCTAAGTGTCTAAATATCTTAACAGACGCATCGTTGGAATCAAACATGGTTTCCAACACAGATAGTCTAGGGGGGGTTTTATTTATTTTTAGTTGGATTATATCCTCCGTTTCCTCTTCTAACTCATGACAACCAGGCACGTCTTTGAATTCCTCTTTGTTTTGAAGAAATCTACAGATTTGTTCATCAATATCAAAAACTTGCCAAGTCACTATTATCAGGTAACAAAGGCATATGTAAAATTTTGACTCTTATATCCTCACTATATCTTACAAAATATGAAGTAAAGCATGAACCAACTAAGGCCAAAGTATCAATGCCATGGTTTGCAGCCCTAGATATGGATTGAATGTTGAAAGAAGAGAACTTTTCAATAATTTCTGTAACATTTTGGTGGGAGGTGATGGTTATGAACAACATAATTTTCTCTAATTTGATTCACAATTAGCTTTGAATCTTGCTAACCAACAAAGGCGAACTCCCAAGTCTAAGGCCTTTCGGAGACCATGAACTAATGTTTCATAAAATTGTTATTGGTGTTAGGAAACTTTAATAAAAAAGAGATATGGATTGCCTTTCCTTTGGGATCACATAAAAAGACCCCAGCCCCAGTGTTTGGACTTGGCACCATCAAAATCCATGCTCCAAATTATTTCATCATGATCATGTCACCTGGTTTGTGATCTTTCGTTCATTCGGAGAAAGGTGAAAATGGGAACTACAGGCTTACCTCCACACCCAATAGAAACCTCCACGTTTTGCTTGCTTACCTGATTTATAATTTTGTTTGGAGCCATTGTAGAAAAGGGAAATAAGAAAAACAAAGAGTTGATGAATCCACAGAAATACAGTTGGGTGTGATGGCATGGCAACGCGATCTTGGTGATTCCAGGAACATCTCACTGAGTAATGGAACGGAAAACAACTCTAGCTGTTCTTGGGATATTCATTGCAAGGGAGGGGATCAATGGGGAAGAATTGTAAGAGAGAAAAAATCGGTAGGTTAGGGGGCAAGAATTCGTTGAGGAAAATGAATTAAGAGAAGCGACAGACTCTCGAAGACAAGGGGGCGACTTCTGGGGTTGCAATTGAACAGTCTCTGGGCAAGAAGATTACTCGAGCAGTTGAGGCATATTGCTGGGCATTGCAACAGATTTCCTGAGCAATTGAGGAAGATCACTGGGCTGAGATCGAAGGAGATTGATTAGGAGAAACTGTTGGGCAACAAGAAGGCGAATTTTTGAGAAGAGAGCTGACATGGAATCTGCCGTTGAAAAAGAAATCGCTCAAACTGTTGCTGCGTGAGAAACAAATGAGTGTTTCTTTTTATTTTTCATAATTTTCTTAATCTTGTGCATGAGGATCAATTCAGGTGCAAATAGTGAATGTAAATCGTGAGCGTAATTGAGCGGCATCTCTGTAATTTCAGTGTTTACATGAATGTTATAATACAAGTTCAATGATTAAATGCCCTTTTCTATTTTTCATAATTGTTATCTTAATCTTGTGTATGAGGATATTCAGGTGTAAATTGTGAGCGTAATTGAGTGGCATCTCTGTGATAAACAATTTCAGTTTTTTAAGTAGGAAAAAATAGTACTCTGAAATAGTGATGACAGATTTCAGTTTTTTTTAAAGTAGGAAAAAATTAAAAAGCATTTTGAAATAGAAATAAAAGATAAAAAATTCCAAAAAATAGAATGTTTAGATTTGTCTTTTTTCATTGCTCTCTTTTCCATGACTTAAATTTGAAATGCATAAATCAATTCAACACCCTGGAAGACTTTTATTGCAATATCAACAACTAAAATCTTCAATTTTAGTAATTCTCGTAAATTTTTGACTAAATTTTGGGTAAAACTAGTTGGAAAATTTAATCTGAAAATGTCTAAAAAGTAGAATGTTTAAATTACACTCTAACAGATAAGTTTAAAGATTATATTTTCTGGTTTTTTTCCAATAACTATCATGGAAATGTGGTCATATAATTATTGATGAAATTATATTTTTTCACTGTTCAAATTGCAATTCTGAATGCATAAATGAATTTAACACTCTAGAAAAATCCTATTACACCTAGATTATAACTTATCATTTTTTAACAAATTATTACAGAGTGTGCAATTTCTCCAACAAACATTAAACAAGTTCAGTCTCAAATAAGACTAGCTTCTAAAAAAAAACTTGAGAAGTTAAGATTTCGCTGATTAAAAAAAATTAACAAATTATTACAAATATTAATATAAATGAAAAAATTGTCCAAATACAATAATAATCTAACCACTATATTTAATAAATGAGTCTATTATACTATATTTAATAAATGAGTCTATTATATAGTTATTATAAATATTGAATATGAACAATTTAATCACTAACATAAGTATTTTGTATTTAGTAGATAGTTTATCTTCTTATTTATTTTTAATTATTATAAATATTGACCATATTCGACCAACAAAACACCTCTGAACAATCTAACCACTATATTTAATAAATGAGTCTATTATACTATATTTAATAAATGAGTCTATTGTATAGTTATTATAAATATTGAATATTAACAATTTAACCACCAACATAAGTATTTTGTATTTAGTAGATAGTTTATCTTCTTATTTAGTTTTAGTTATTATAAATATTGACCATATTCGACCAACTAAACACCTCTGACAAATATTTTCCCTGTAAAATAAAAATTAATTTATATCTTCTACTTTTTCTTTGTTTCTTCTGCGTCTGAAGCTCTGTCTTCTCTCTTCAGCTTCCCGCTTTTCTGTCAGACTAAACATGCCACCAAGTAGGCCACAATATGTTGTAACATATTTTTTGATTGTTGTTGGATGTCTTTTTTATGAAAATGGCACTGGTTGGTTGTTGTTGGACGCTTTATGGGATAAGCGGTTTATTTATTATAAATATTGTGGTTGTTTGAAAATAGTAAATACCATTGAGTTTTTTTAATTAATTTATAATAGTTTATAATAAAAGAAAAAAAAAATCAATTTATTTTAATATATAATAATAATAATAATAATAATATATTTTTAAAGTTATGGCTAAGCTACATCAAATTGGTATATGAGATTTTTTTGTTTGTAGAATAAGAAATTTTTCTCCGTTCAAAAATTTAATTGATAAAATTTACGGAAGTATACATACCCTACCCCTTATTGATTTGAATTTATATATGACTCTTAACACAAATGAAGACTTTAACCCTTGACAATAAGGTGCAAAATAAATTTCTTATGAACAACAACATTTAATCACTGCAATACACACTCTAACCTTGAGTGGACACCTAACCATTAAATGTAAAGGCTAAAATTGTGTGGACACCTAACTATTAAAATGTAAAAGTAGAACACTTTAAAGCAGAATGAAGTATAACCTAGAGATTTTGTTACTCATTAAATCAAAATGAAATATAACATAAGAAAAGCAGAATGAAGTATAACATACAGATTTTGTCATTAATATCAACATTTTGGGATTTTTATTTAAATCTAATCATTGCAATCACAAACATTTTATTTAAATTTTTTTATATTTTTAATTAAATTTAATCATTGCAATCACATACACCCCATTTATTTTTTATGAATTGAATATACTAAATATATATTACCCATGAACACATTATTTTTATGTATAATAAAAGATACAATAATGACACTGGACATTTTAACCATAATAACTGATTCAATCAACATAAAAAATGGTGATAAAACATATAATAATATTTAAAATTCTAACTATGGTAATTAAGTTAATCAATAGAATAGTTAATCGTTATAAATAAAATATATAATAATGACATTTCAAATTTTAACCATGATAATTATGTCAATTAATAAAAAAAATTGTTAATAAATAATTATTTATAATTTTTTTTAATATGTAATCAATTAACATAAAAAAAAAATGATTATAAAACATATAATAACATTTAAAATTCTAACCATGATTAACTATATTAATCAATAAAATAGCTCATCGCTATAAATAAAATATATAACAATGGCTTTTGAGATTTTAACCATCATAACTAACTAAATTAATAAAAAAATTATTATTAAAAAATTATGTATGATTTATTTCTTTGTAATATGTAATCTAAACTACTCATCTTTATTGGTAACCAAACAATTCATCTAAATGGTGTATTTCTTAGTCATGTGTAACTCAACCAAACAACTCATTTTCTTTATTGGGATGTAAATTTTATCTACTCAAATATATAATTGATTTGTCAACATTTTTAATGATCATTGTTTAGTTTGGTCATTATTTAGTTTTAAATGGTTATTGCATTTTTTTTATTTTTATTTTATTTATTCTTAATCAAATTTGATGGGAGATGTTGATGATAGGATAGTTTAAATCATTTTTAATGATCAATATGTAATTTTAAATGGTTATCCTATTTTTCCACCTTTGTCTTCTTCATCCTAGGTCAAGTTTGATAGGTGATGTTGGTGATATGATAGTTAAGCTTGAATTTGTAGTATCTTAATAGTCATCTTTACTTTCTCTATCTCCATATCAAGTTTAACAAAACAAACCCTGATGTAACCTTTATTTAGTCAAGTATATAATTAATTTATTAATACTTCGTTGTCATATTTTTTTTCTATAATTAATTTATTAATACTTCTTTGTCATATTTTTTTTCTATAATTAATTTATTAATACTTCGTTGTCATATTTTTTTTCTAACTCTGTATTTTTAATATCTTAGTTTGAAGGGAGATATTGGTGATATGATAGTTTTTTTTTTTGACAGTAACGTATAGAGGGATTTGTATTAAAAATGGCAAAGCCACAAATCTGTTACAATGGCATGGCTGCACAGAGCTATTGCCAGCAAAAGAGGAATACAATACTTAAAACCAGTGGAAATGCTTCCCAAGTCTGTGGGGGAACTGATACTAATTTTGTGGAGGCCCGATACTACAATTGTTGGTGACCCTAGCTTCTACCACAAAATACTGGGATGCTTATGGTGCTTGATTTGGTGTGATCAGTGTGGACTTTACTTCTCATTGTTGTCTCCCCATTCAAGATTTAGCTTGGACAGTTTGCCCTCCAGGTCTCCAATTCGGTCCTCGAACTTCTCTTATGGACTTTTCAATTCTTGATGCATCTTGTCGAGTTCTTCAGTGAACTCGATCTTGTGGATAAGTCTTGTTCGCCTCCATCCCTCCTCCCGACTTCGAGAATCAAGGTTTTCTAAAGTCCAGTTGGGCGGAGCGCCATTCTGTGAGCTTTTCAGGTTTTTCATCCATTTTGTAAGTCTTCTCACAGGGAATGATTTTGGAACTGCGGCCATGTCTGGTTCCCTCACGAATTGAATCCCCTTGAGATGGCTTAATTACACTTTCTGGCGTGGTACCAAGTGATCTGCGAAATGGGCGGGGTCAATGTTTATGCCCAGAGACCTCCGTCATCATTCCCCTAGAGTCTTTGGTCCCGAGACATGAAGTGTGAGGGTTGGAGCTTACACCAATTCGGGTGGGAGAGAGAGGCTGCACAGGCGTGCGAGTGGATTCCCTCGGTCCAGCGAACCATCATGAGTCTTGACGTGAGCTCTGTTATGCTCGTCCTTGTAATCGGATTTGAATCACCTTTGGGCATTGGGGATATCATGGAAGATCCACCTGGGATTGATGTTCATTGACCAGGGACTGTCCTGCCTCCAGGTCGACTCCCTTATTGGCTTCAATGTCTGCTTTGTGATTGAGCTCCCTTAGAATGTGGTAGATTTGAAATGAGTCCAATCCCCTTAGGAGCAACCGGATTTTGGCTATTAGATTGTTTAGCTTTGCGTTTTGGGTTGCTCTGGTGAGGACTATGGCTTGAATCAACAGTCGGGAGTCCCCTATGATTATTAAATCCCGAATGCCTGCTCTTTGAACATGGCAAAGACCCTACCAGAGTGCCATTGCCTCGGCGTGGTTATTGGAGGTTGTTCCCAGACCAACTGCGTAGCGCAACAAAATTCCGACATTTGGATTTTCAATGAGGCCTCCTCCACCTGCTTGGGGATTGCCCTTGAGGCCCCGTCAAAAGAGAGAATGTGGCATTTTCTATCTCTTTTCCATTTGTCGAAATCTTCTTTTCCGTGTCTGAGCTCCCAAAATGCCTGGGAGGGGGAAGGGGAATTGATCCCATTGTGGTTTGGGAGGTGGAATTGAGCACACCATTTTTATTCTTTGTCGTCCATCTTTCTGCTGTTCGGCGGGAAGGTGTGATTGCCAGCCCATTCTTTAAAGAGAGATCTAATTCTGGCAGCCACTTGTGGAGGTTTCCTTTCTTTTTCTCAGAAGATTCTGCTATTCCTCTCCATCCATAGTCCCTGCGATGAATCACGGGTTGCGGAGAGTGAGATAAGCTTTGCTTTTGGGATGGGAGCGGCGGGGAGAGGGGTGGACCCAATCCACCGGGAGGAGTGAAAGGTCCAAGGGAAGGGAGGGTGAAGTCTTGAACCTGCCACCAAAGTCGGAACTTCTCTTGAGAATGAACAAAGAAGGAGGTGGGAGGAAGATTCTTTAGCTTGGTGGCATAAAGGGCATCGGAATGGCCCGTCCCATCCTTTTCTTTTTAGGTTTTCGCTGGTCAGGATACTATCGTGGCCAATCGTCCAAAGAAACAAATCAATTTTGGGAATGGTTTTGAATTTCCAGATAGCCTTCCAAATAGATGGGTTAGGAGGGACATGGGGGAGAAGAAGAAAGGTGGAGATACCCAGGCGGTTAGTGGGCTTTGCCTCCTTTCCCAACCCTTTTGTCTCTAAGCTCTTTTCACGAGGGGCTTTCCCTTGCAGGATTCTCTTTAGGGAAGCCCAATCTTGTTCTAGATTCAAAGGTAAGTTACTCATTGTCCAGCCTTGCCACTGTTTATGCCTCGCTGTCTCCCAAACCGAGATATCAAAGAGTGTTCTCAGGCTTTGCTCATCCATCCAAGTTTGCAATCGCTGAAGATTCTGGTTTAGCTTCAACGGGGGGTCTCCTAGGATGGAGTCATCCCAAATTTTTGATTTGTTTCCCATTTCCAGGCACCCAAGTCAGGTGGGAAGTGAAATGTTAAGATTGCAATCTTCTGAGGTTGAAGATTGGGGACCCCTTTTGAACATTCGGAAGGCGTTCCACACAAAGTCTCCTTGGGCCGCTGAAATAATTTTTCCACAAAGATTCCTTGCACCATGCCGTTTTTCCACTGATTATTCTCCATAGCGGTTTTGCACCAAGAGCGAGATTTTGAGTTTTTGTATTTTTGAGACTAAGTCCTCCTTCCAAGAGAGGCTTTGAAACTTTGTCCCAGCTTATGAGGTGGGCTCTTTTGTTAGTCTGTTTGCCTCCTTCCCATAAGAACTTTCTTTGTAACACTTCAATTTGGTGACAATGGATCAGGGAGCTAGCGAGAAGAGTTTGATTAGATGGGAACACTGCAAAGCAGTTTAAGACGCGATTACGCACACTAAGTTTAGCCGGAGTTAAGCCCCAAGAGGAGATACGTTCTGAGTTTCTCCAAGAGTTGATTCCAATGGGTGGCTTTTGGATTAGTCTTAGAGATGGGTGAAGTAGGTGAAGCGGAATTTTAAATTGTAGCCTTCCATACTGAAATTACGGATAGCCATCTCAAAGAGGGTGATGTTCCGGTATGAAATTTTGCTTTTGCGGTGATCTCACTTTGGCCGAAATTATGATCAAGCTAGATCTTTGAACTTCTCTTTGCTACTAGTGCTTGCCCACTAGAACAATGTGTCATCGGCGGAGTGGTAATTGGTTAATTTCTTTCAAACTGAGCTGTTGGAGACCTTGAGATTACTGGCGATTACGGCGCTCAAGGTTAACTTAGGAATTTGATGCACGGATTATATAGCGATTGGCGAGAGGGGGGCAACCCTGGCCCAGCTGACCCCTCTGGGAAGCTAGAAAAACTAGTTGCTCTTCCATTAACCATGGGGGCAATCCAGGGCGAATTGATACATGCTCTTATCCAATTCACAAATATTTCGTCAAATCCAAACTTTTTCAGAACAGCAAAGAGAAAATTGTGATTTACCCTATCAAAGGCATTAGCTAAATGAGTTTGATAGTCAGCCCACCTTTGTCCTTGCAGGGAGCTTGTGTAAGACTTCTTGGGCGAGGGACTATGGTAATGCGCAATTTATGCGCCTTTAAAATAGATCCCAACGGTTCTCTGGGACAATGAAGGGCAGGATGTTTTTCAACCTATTGGCAATGACCTTTGTTAAAATTTTGTAGCTGGTGTTGCACAATGAAATAGACCTGAATCTGCTGAAAGTGAGCGCTCCTTTCTCCTTGGGGATGAGAGCTGGAAGGCTGAATTGGTACCTCCTCCCAACTTTTGACTTGCCTGTGACTTTTTAATCATTTTAGTCAAATCAGTTTTGATAATTTCCCAGCAAGGCTGAAAGAACCTTGCTGTAAATCCATCCGGACACGGGGCTTTGTCCAGTGCATTTGATCAATTGCCTCTTTTATTTCTTGCTGTGTGACTTCCTCCAGGAGTTTGCGGTTGACATCATCTTTATGAGAGTTGGGATAGTTGATAGAGGGTGGACAAGGGGGTCTATGCTTGCTGTACTAGTTTATGTGTAAAGACTTTTGAAAGTCTCGAAGGCTGCCTTTCTGATGTCCTCCGGATCAGAGATTGTGATATTTTGGACTTGGATTTGTGTCACGGCCTTAAAAAGCTTCCGAGCTTCCGCTTGTTTATGGAAAAAGTTGTATTTTTCACCTTCTTGTAGCTGAAGGCTCTGAGATTTCTGCCTCCAGTAGTTTTCCTCTTCTCTGCGGTGTTTGTGCCATTGAGTTTGCGGTTGCTCTTCCTTGATGATGTCTTGTTTGGTAATTTCTTTGCCTTCCAACTCGAGCTGGTGATGTTCTAGCTGTCATTGGCTTTCTAGGTGCACTGCAATGGGATTGGGTTTGCTCTTGGCCCAAGTTTTTAATTCAAGTTTGAGACTTTTTAGCTTTTCTTCCCAAACGTGGAAGGCGGATCCCTTAATTTTTGTGGTCCATACTTTGACTACTATGCTTTGGAAGTCTTTGTCTTGAAGCCATGTAGGATTGAAGCGGAATGGGATGGGCCCTTGATTTAGCTCTTTCTTAATCTCCAACATGATTGGTTTATGATCAGAGGTGTTATTAGGTAGGATTTCTGAAGAGGTTGAAAGGCCAAGTGTGGGAAAAGAGCTCACGCACTAAGAATGTCTGTCAAGGCCCGGGCTGCTTTGTGTCCTGGGCCTACTCTTTTGTTGGTCCATGTGAAGCGCCCTCTTGTGGGTTTTATGTCCATTAGATCCCATGATGAGATCAGATCCTCCACCCACTCTCGGTAGTTCACCTGGTAGACCATACCTCTTTTCTCCTCGGTGAGAGGTTACGTTTAAGTCACCACCCTAAGATAATATTTTTCTAGATCACCTTTCGGATAAGAAATCTTGGAGAGATACCCGTGAGAGTCTCTTTACGTCAGTGTGCTGAGGTACATAAATGTTAAAAGACTTACCGTTTACCCAGTTCTTTGTAGAAGGTAGTTGGGTTCATGTCCAGTGCATGCGAAGCTCGGAGTGAAGCAGGTCGAATTTGGTGCCATTCCACATGGTGCAAAGCCCTCAAGAGGCGCCTCTGGCGTTGTCAGCTACACCTTGGCTATTTTTCCATGCGTTTTTTAGGATTTGGATTGAGTCTTGTTGACTCATTTTGTTTTCCTGGATGAGTAGGGGCGTGTTAGGTGTGGATTTGATTAGATCTATATTAGCTTCTTCTTTTATCTTCTTTGAGAACCCCTACGGTTCCGGGTTACTAATTTCATTGATTACTTTTTGGTGGGGGTCGACCTCCATGGGAGACCTTTGCCTGTTTCCTTGTTTGCCTCACATCGAAAACCTGCTCGAGGGTTGGTTGAGCACCTTTGAGGATATTTTTGTATGATTCATCTTCTCTTTGCGCCTTCTTAGATTTCCTTCCTCTGGTGTTGTGAACGGTCAGGGCCAGCTTGTCCCTTGTTTGTTTCTACGAGAGCTCGCCTTCTTCATTGCCTTGGTCCGCTTCATTCCTTTGTGATGGGTTTCTTTGTCCTCAGTTGCCTTAGGTCCCCCACAATCCCTAAGCCCAATTTTGCATCGATGTTCCCTCGATTTGATGTTGTTCTCTTTGCCCTCGCCTTCAGCAATTATTTGTTGGCTATTAGGCGGTGTTTCCCCTTCGTTTTTCCAAATCTTTGAAGCTGTTAGTGTTTCCCTGGGATCCTGGATTGCTTTGGGTCGGGGTTGGGTTATTTGTTCGAAGGCCTCTAGATTTTTACTTTCTACCGTCCTTTAGAGCATTTGCCATCCCTCCTCCTTTTTCTTTTCTCATATACTTGTGACCTTGAGTTCCTCTGGAAGTGGCCGTGATCATGACATTTACGCATTTAAATGGAAGGCATTAGTAATCTAATTTTCGCAGGGTGTACCAATCACCACCAGTTGGCCCCTTCCAGCCGGTCCTACTTCTAGGTCCAACCCGACACAGTGCGGCACAAGAATGCGATCTTTGGATCACACTTTGTCGATATAGTGGCGAGACCGTTCCCTATTGCTTGCAATGTAGAGTTCAATGATTGGATGGGGGGAGGTTTGGGAGTCGACTAAGCCGGGACGTCCCTTTGGGATCTCCGGGGATGGGTGAAATTTAGTCGGTGATTCAAGTAGAGGCCCTTGTGTTGCCCATAAAGTGGGGCCGTTTCTAAAGGTGGAGTCCGGTCCTCTCACGGAAATGAACTCAAAATGTGAAGCCTTTGCCAGCGGAGTAGCGAGGAGTCCTGCTTGTTCTTTATTAGGTCTCAGTTCCTCACGAATCCAGGTTATGGTTGTTGGTGGAAGGCCAAGCCCATGGGCCCAGCCATTAAGCCCTCGCTCTGAGAGAGAGAGATTGCTACTTTCATTGGTTGTTTTGGAGGAAGGCAGATTTCGGGTATGGCCTCCAAACGCTTTACAAAGGTCGAGGATTCTCCTTGGGTTGTCTTCTTCGAGCAAGATGTGATCAGTTTGTTGAATGTAGAAGAGGGGGAGGGAGGCGTGACTCCCCTCATCGACTTGCCATGACGTAGATCCACTCAGAGCTCGTCAAACCCTAACCGATTCAGCGCTCGGTCCTCAATTACCTGAATAATTAAGTAATGATGGATACTATGTTTTTAAAAAGTTGAAGGACATGGGGTGGGCTTTGATCCACTGTATTGCGGGTCCTGATACCATTTATTATAGTATCTGCAGGTTGCAACTACACATTCGACCACTACCTCAAAGCAACCTCTGGGTGCAACCACACATTCGACCACTACCTCAAGGTGTCCCCATGGCTCCAGGTAAAGCCCTCACGAGAATTGAACCTTGCCCAACGGTGAAAAACTCCTCGCTTTCCACCATTAGATCCAACCCCTTTGGGCAATATTGGTGATATGATAGTTAAGCTTGAATTTGTGGTCCTTTATTGGTGACATGGTAATTAAGGTTGATATTTTGGTTTCTTAATGGTCATTAAAATTATTATAATTCACCCTAGATAACTATAATCCACATTATTCACCCTTATAACTATAATCCATATTGATATTTAAGAATACAGTTAAGATGTCTATATTTTCTCCACCAATTTAAACAAAATTTATGTAAAGTATCTTTGATAGTGTCATGTTGACTTTCCAATTCTTTCTTTGTTGTATGATATTTAAGAAGTTGTATTATATATATATTTTTTCATATTTTTTAAAATAAATATTAAGAAATATTAAAATAAAAATTTTCATTGATCAAATATATAATTAATATATAAACATTTTAAATTAAGTCTTAATCAATAATTTATCTTAATATTTGTAAGTCAATTCTTGTTAGCACATTCTATTAAGGTGTGGGTTTTCTTTGCTAGGTCATCATAGTTCAATACCCTTATGATGAGTTTAGTTGGGAGGAGACACCTAAAAATCCAGCGATTCCTTGGTGATTTTAACTACTTAAATGACCTTGGGTTGTGGTTTCTCAACAAATGATTTAAATCTTGACCCCTCAAGCGAGCATTTCTAACAAACAAAAAAAAATATTAATATTTGTAAAACTTTCCTCTCATTGTATTTAAATATATAATTAATATATAGACATTGTAATAACCTACTTGTAGTTTCAACCAATAATCTAACTTAATTGTTTTTAATATTTCTACCTCTATATTTATATTTAATGTGTAGACATTCACAAAAGCCTTTCCATTAAGTAGATAGACATAGCTACTTAGGTGAAAGGATTTTTGCATGTCATGTGAATAACTAGGTATCATTACTCAAAGGAAATCTTGTTTGCATGTCAAGCTTATGTGTTCTTAAAATAAGAACATTTGCATATAACTATTGATGTTGGATTGCTACAAGTCCTAACATGATTATGATTGTAGGTGGAAATTCTACATGTTAAAGTACATTTACACATTAAAATGTCAAGTTTAATAATGACATTTTCACTAAAAATATCAATTTTAATGATGACATTTTCAATGTTAGAACTAACTTTTATGGAATTATATTTAATTCACTAAAACATAGTTTTACCCATTTTACATTCTCCTTGATATCTTTATCTTACACCATCATAGAACCCATTTTTATGTTTTTCTTGGTCATTTGATGTTGTTTTATTTTAATCTTATTAATACCATTTTCACATCACTTTCATATGATTTAATTTGGGCATCATTGATTACATATGTTATCTATATATTTGCTATCGTGATTTTGGTATTGACACCCACTAGAATTTTCTACATATATATCTTTTTAACATATCCATTATATACATAATAATCTAAATGCCATTAAACTCACTACACATACATGCACACATCTAGACAAAATGAAAATATATTACCATATCAAAACATTATGTCATGCATAATTGCTTTACATAAATTACATAATGTACACCACTCCTACAACTTACACCACATATACTATATCTCCAACTACATGCCAATCATGGTGGAGTGTTTTTACTGCAAAATAAACTGTATGCATGCCATGGGGAATACTCAACCTCATATGTGTAACACTTGGTTGACATGAACATATACTATATCCCCAACTACATGCCAATCATGGTGGAGTCTTTTTACTGCAAAATAAACTGTATGCATGCCATGGGGAATACTCAACCTCATATGTGTAACACTTGGTTGACATGAACAAAAAGGTGACGGAGTATTCTTATAAACAATCAACCTATTTATAATCCAAAACACAATCGACATATTTCAAATCCAAAACAACTAGTTTATCTCAAATCATGACCTTCACATTATTTGCACACTAACTTTACACAGTGCCTCACCATATTAATTATTATAACAACAATGTCAACTCAAACTAGAACAACTAATTGGAATGAGAAATATATGACATATATGAATGACCAAAATGGTGAGGCGGTAAAATTGCATTGTAACCATAAAAAATTGCAGAAATCGCTAGGGTAGGGGCAAGAATTCGTTGAGTAAAACGAATTAAGAGAAGCAGCAGACTCTGGAAGACAAGTGGGCGACTTCCAGGGATGAAATTGAACAGTCTCTGGGCAAGAATATTGCTGGAGCAGTTGAGGCATATTGCTGGGCATTGCAGCAGATTTCCTGAGCAATTGAGGAAGATCACTGTGCTGAGATCGAAGGAGATTCATGACGAGAAACTGTTGGGTGGCATCTCTCTAATTTTTCACTGTGTACATGAATGTTATAGTACAAGTTAAATGATTAAATTCCCTGTGAAATTGTGGTTGGAGTTTAACGTAGATAATTCTAAACTTTTTAAGTTTTTGAACTTTATATGTCATCATTGTTGGAATTTGGTTATGCAATTGTGGGTAAAATATCAATTTTCATTGTTTAAATTGTATTTTTAAATATATAATTCAGATTAATATTCTGAATTTTTTTTAGAAAACGAATTGTATCATCTCAACAATTGAAATCTGCAATTCCAACAATCTTTCTAAACTTCAGATAAAATTTTAGGCAAAACAAGTAAGAAAAATGTGCCAAGAAAAAAAGTTAAAAAGTTAAAACTTAAATTAAACCATTTAACACTCTTAATAGCTAAGATTTAGCACTTATGTATATGTGCTGTTGAAAGTGATTTAGCTGTGAATAATTAATGAGTTAGTTATTTTAAAATATGGAGTCCTTTTAATAGTAATTTGAAACAATGATAAAAAGTTTCAGTTTTTTAAAGTCGGAAAAAGTAGTACTTTGAAATAGTGATAACAAATTTCAGTTTCTTTTTTTGAAAAATTTCAATTTAAGCATTTTGAAATAATAATACAAGATCAAAAAGTCTAAAAATTAGAATGTTTAGACTTGTTTTTTGTCAATGCTCTTTTCCATTGTTTAAATTGCACTTTTGAATGCAGGATTCAGCACCTTGAAAAATCTCTTTTGCAATCTCAATAACTGAAATCTTCAATTTTAACAATTTTTTTAAATTTTTGATTGGATTTTGGGTAAAACTGGTTGGAAAATGTAATCCAGAAAGGTAAAAAAAGCAGAATGTTTAAATTACACTCTAACATACAAATTTAAACATTTTATTTTTTGGATTTTTTCTAATAACCATCATCTAGTTATGTAATTGTTGATTAAATTGTAATTTTTCATTCTTCAAATTACATTTTTGAATACATAAATAAATTTAACACCTTGAAAAATCTTTATTACACTTTAATCATAACTTGTTATTTTTATTAAATTATTAGTTTTTAGTTTTTTTATAAATTATTAAATCTAAATAATTTCTTGCTTTTATTAAAATCCTATAAACTAATTTTAATCTTAATAAATGTTAAACATCATAAATATTGATCATATTCTACAACAAAACACTTATTAATTTATAAATATTTAAATATTGATTATATTAGACGAACAGAACAAAACACCTATTACAAATATTTTGCCCGTAAAATTCCAAGCAATTTATATCTTCGGCTTTTCTTTGTTTCTCTGCCTCTTCTCTCTGCTGCTTCCCGCCCTTCTGGCAGACTATTCCTATATTTTTTTGGACCAACCCAGTTTTCACGCCCACCTCACCAAACAGGGCAAATCACGACCTAAACATGCCACCAAGTAGGCCACAGCATAATGCAACATATTTGTTCATTGGTTTTTTTTGAGAGTGGCACTGGTTGGTTGTTGTTGGACGCTTTCTGGGATAATGGACAGAAAGTACGGTTTATTTATTATAAATATTGTGGTTGTTTGGAAATAATATTTTAAAAATCTAAAATTTATTAAAAAAAAAAACATTTTAACATATTTATTATAAATAATGTGGTTATTTGAATATATATATTTTTAAATTTATAATGAAACCAAAACATTTTAACTTATTTTGATAGATGATGTGTGATTCTGACAAAAGTGGGGACTTTAACCCCTAACAACAACATGCAAAATTAATTTCTTATGGACAACAACATTTAACCACTGCAATGCAAAGGGCTTCCCTTGAGTGGACACCTAACCCTTAAATGTAAGGCTAAAATTGAGTGTATACCTAAGTATTAAAATGTAAGGGTAGAAGACGGGTTTCCCTTCAGTGGACACCTAACTAAAATTGAGTGTATACCTAAGTATTAAAATGTAAGGGCAGAAGACTTTAACGCAGAATAAAGTATAACATAGAGACTTTATCACTCATTAATATCAAATTTTTAGCTTTTTATTTAATCTATTCATTGCAATCACACACATTCCATTTACAAAATTTTGAAATTTTTATTTAAATTTAACCATTGCAATCACATACATTCCATTTACTTTTTTTTTTAATTGAACATACTATATGCATAGTACTGATAAACACTTTTTTTTTTTTTTATATAATAAAATATATACTTGAAATTCTAACCATGATAATTGAATTAACCAATACAAAAAATGGCTATAAAACATATAATAATGATATTTGAAATTTTAATTATGATAACTAAGTTAATCAACATAATAACTAATAGCTATAAAACATATAATAATAATATTTGAAATTATAACCATGATAACTAAGTCAAACCATATAAAAAAAAGGATTATTAAAAATAATTAAATTCATCCATAAAAAAAAAATGGTTATTAAGAACTGATTTATTTCTTCATAATATTAAGGAATGATTTACTTCTTCATAATATGTAATCTAACAAATAATGTTTCCTCTTTGTTGATAACTAAGTCAATCAACAGAGAAAATAGCTATTGAGGAATGCTTTATTTCTTACTCGTGTAATTCAACAAAACAACTCTTTTTCTTTCTTTATTTAGTTATAAATTTTATTTACTCAAATATATAATTGATTGGTTAACATCTTTAATGTTTATTATTTAGTTTTAAATGATTGTTGTATTTTTCTATTTTTATTTTATTTATTTCTAATCAAATTTAATGGGAGTTGTGGGTGATAGATAGTCCAAATCATTTTTAATGATAAATATGTGATTTTAAATGGTTATCGTATTTTTCCACCTTTGTTTTCTTTATCCTTGGTCAAATTTGATAGGAGGTGTTGGTGATATGATAGTTAATAACTTTTATTTAGTCAAATATATAATTAATTTATTAATACTTTTAGTGATCATTATTTATTCATAAATAATTGTCTTATTTTTTCACCTTTGTTTTTTTTATCCTCCAGTCAAGTTTAATAAAAATACTAATTAAGCTTGAATTTCTGATCCCTTAATGGTCATTAAAGTTATTATGACTCACTCTTGATAACTATAATCCACATTGTTGGTTAGCAAGATGGTTAAGAAGTTTATATTTTCTTTACCAATTTAGATTAAATATGTGCGAACTTTTTTTTTTATACTAGTATGTTATATTGACTTTCTATTCAAAATTGTTTCTTTGCTTTATATACTCTTTCTTTTATCATATTTTTAAAAATATATATCAAGAAATATTTATAGTTAATATATAAACATTTTTAATAATTGTTTCAACCAATAATCTAGTTTAATTTTTTTAAAGCTTTCCTCTCCTTATATTTAAATATATAATGCATATATGGACATCTTTAATAACCTACATTGAGTTTCCGATAATAATCTAGATTCTTCTTTTTTGAAATACTTTTGCATATCTGGACAATAATCTAGCTTCTTCTTTTTTGAAAGACTTCTACATCTATATTTAATGTGTAGACATCTACATAACAAAAGCCTATCAATTAAGTAGTTAGGAATAGTTATTTAGATGAAATGTTTTTTTGCATGTCATGTGAATAACTAGATATCATTACTCAAAAGAAATCCTTTTTACATGTCATGCTTATTTGACCTTAAAATAAGGACATTTGCGATGTTGGATTACTACAAGTCCTAATAGGATTATGATGTTAGGTGGAAATTTTACATGTCAAAGTACATTTACACATAGAAATGTCAATTTAAATGATGACATTTTCACTAAAAATGTCAATTTAAATGATGTCATTTTCACTAAAAATGTCAATTTTAATGATGACATTTTCACTAAAATTGTCAATTTTAATGATGACATTTTCAATGTTAAGAGTAAATTTTATGGAACTATATTTAATTCACTAATGTTAAGAGTAAATTTTATGGAACTATATTTAATTCACCAAGACACCGTTTTACCCATTTCACATTCTCCATGAGACCTTTATCTTACATCATCCTAGAACCCCTTTTCATGTTTTTCTTATTCATTTGAGGTTGTTTTATTTTAATCTTATTAGAACCATTTTCACATCACTTTCATATGATTTAATTTAGGCATCATTGACCACATATGCTTATCTATACATTTTCTATCATGATCTTGGTATGGGCACCTACTACTTTTTACATAGACATATCCTTTTTGCACATCTATTGATCCGTATTTTATGAGCATAATGAAATGACTACATATTATTAACATGTGCTTAACAAAAAATAACAAAGATACAGTAAAACTGGTTTTCTATTCAATAAGGAAATAAGTTGAAACTGTAAAATGCAACGGAAACAAGCTTGCTGGAATGGTGACGGCTTATCTCTGAGAAAAGATGTGATGGTTGCGCTCATTCGCAAGAAGATGATTACAATGAGGCTCTGAAGGCCTTTTTACAATAAACAAGAATGCAAAAAACCCTAGACATCCAAAAAACTAACCCTAGGAGATGAAGCGCCAAAAGTCATGTGGGCCCTGTCTAGGTAAGTTAGTACATCAACTTGTCGGGGTCGTAACTTTTGCATACGATCTTCGTTTTAAGCGTATGATAGCCCGTTAGAAAGGTATCGTCAAGGAGATTCATTTTGGTGGCTCAATCATGGATTTGGCTATCAATGAGAAGCTCGATCCTGAAAAACCTTTATTTAGGCCCTCAAAATGGACATGAAAGTTAAAACTCCTAAAAATAGTAAATTACCAAAATTGTCAGAAAATTGTTTTGAGCCAGTTGGAAAAGGTGGGTGGCCACCGATATCCACCTTGATCAATCCTCCCTCCTTAGAAATAAATGGTATCCATTGCGTTGAGTTCCCCCATCAGATGAGGAAATTTATGTTGAATTTGGCCCCGGGTGAGCCACTTGCCTTGGTGCAGGAGTTGCCCTACTTTGACGACTCGATAAAGTTGGATCCTTTGTTGTCGAGTGCCCTTGATCTGTGTGTCCACAATCTAATCGTTGGATGCCTGTTGTATGCAGTCGGGGTTGAGCTTTGTTAGTGTCCGTTACTCTGTTACGTTTGAGGTGTCCAATAATGGTGGGAAATAAGGGTGAAGGTGATCCACGTTGAACACTGGGTGCATGCCAAGGAAAGAAGGAATGTTGAGCTCAAAAGCATTATCTTGCATGGACTTGGTGATGGTGTACAGATCATAACGGAGTGGGTGAAGCTTCCGATGGGGTCCTATAAGGTGTTCTTTCTGCAAGTGCAACCAAAATTTGTCGCCCACCTGAAACTTATGTGGCACCCGATGTTGATCATGGCCTTGCTTGTACTTGTCATTGGACTTCTACAGGATATCCTGAACCTGTTGGTGGATGTGCTGGATCTGCTCAATGAATCGGGTGGCTTTGTTAGCTCCAGTTGGAGCAGGAGATGAGTCAGTCAAGGTGACCGCAAGGGGAAGTGCAATATCTATGAGACCCAATGGTTGGAATCCCAACCCCACTTGAAAGGGGCTATGGCCGGTTAAGATATGAAACGCTCAGTTTTAGTTATGTTGGACATAGGGAAGGCTCTCATCCCATGTGCAAGGGTGCTTTGAGTTATACATGCGAAGGATATGCACAATCATTTGATTTATGACCTCAGTTTGCCCATATGTCTAGGGGGTGGAAGGCCATGTATTTGGTGAGCTTGGTGTCCAGCAGTGACTAGAGGCTCGACCAGAATGTACTGAGAAATCGACTGTCTCGATCTAAGACAATGGTTTGTGGGATTCCAAAATGTACCCAAACTCGTTCAAAGAAGATCTTAGAAGTGGCCTCTACTATGATGTTCTTCTTGCAGGAAACCAGAATCGCCATCTTAGAAAAATGATCAATAACCAAAATAAATATAGTCATTTTCCTGCTTGGTGGGCGGGAGGCCCGATATGTAGTCCATTGAGATGGATTCCCATGACTCGTTAGGAGTAGGAAGAGGGGTGTACAGACCCTGTTTCTTAGTGGTCGGTTTGACAATAGTGCATGCAGTGCAGGACCTGATATACTTGCTGACCTCGTATCGAAGTCTCGACCAATAGAAATGTTTCTGTAACATCGCCACTGTCTTTTCAACACTGAAGTGTCCTGCCACCCAACTGTAGTGGGCTTCCCAGATCAGCTTCACTCGCTCACTTGATGGAACACAGATNTAGAGTTGGGGCCATCCAGAGGTCTCATGGCCGCAGGAGTCTAACACCGTGGTGAGTGCAGCGACTGGCGGTCTGCTGAGGCAATCAGTGACACGATTGGTGCTTCCTATTTTATACTTGATGTTGAGGTGGAATTGCTGCAAGTATGTGGACCACTTTTGATGGTGATCATTCTGCAATTTTCCTTGTGTCTGCATGAACTGCAATGACTTATGATCAGTGTGGATGACTGTCTCCTTCCCAAGAATGTAATGTATTCG
>SNQJ01S0039829.1:28193-38194 GCA_010110895.2 Picea sitchensis
TTTGTCAAACCAAAGGGTATGACCAACCATTCAAAAAGGCTTTCCTTTAACTTGAAGGCAGTTTTCCATACATCTGTTTGTTCTATCAGGACCTAGTGGTAGCCAGACTTCAGATCAATCTTACTAAAGTATTTGGCCCTCGTGAGTTGATCAAGGAGGTCATTGATTTAGGGAATCGAGTACCGGTTTCTGACTGTGATTTTGTTCAGAGCTCGGTAATCAATGCAGATTCGCCAGGTTCCATCTTTCTTCTGTATCAACACAATTGGGCTCCTGCAAGGTGATGAGCTGGGATGGATATTGCGCCCCTTGGGAAGCGGTGCATCAGGGTTCAACTTTCTCATTTGAGCGGCAGCCAATAGTGTTATGCCAAGGGCTCTTATGGAAGTCGCACCACTTCCCGATATCTTTCTTTGTCTTTCCGATATCCTTATTTTCTTGTGGCTTGGACTGGTTGTCTTGATACTGTCCATATTTTCTTAGTCCTTTGTTCTGTGGGTTGGGGCCGTCCTTTCCTGGATTTTTTTGTGAGGAATTTCGAGGCCCAAATTGCCGTGTCTTTTGTTTGAGCTTCTGCTCGATTTTTATGGCATATCGGTAGGCCGCGCCCAAGGATGAGATGTGAAAAAATTCCATTTCGGTATGGATGTATCTATGCAGAGCATCGCGATACTTGAGCACCAGATGTCTCTCCGAACCTTTGATACCTAGCTTGGTGCGCAAGGTATGAAAGATATTTGTGAAATCTGGCACTATTTGGTCTCTTTCTTGCTGCAGTGTGGTCCATTTGGTATACAAGTCATCATAACTTCCGACATGGTAGTATTGTTCCTTAATAGCATCCCTGAAGGATTCCCAGGTGGTCGTGACTGTAAATAATGAGGGTTCCTCTGTTTCCTTTTGCTCACAGAAATTTTCCCACCAATCTTTGACATGGCGAATGACTTTGAGGAGCGCAAAAGTAATATTTTCTCTATTCGAAAAGTTATGGACAGAAAAATACCCTTCTAGTAGATTCAACCACTTGTCTACAACATATGCGTCTATCTAAACTTCAAATATAGGAATATCAATGTTTATTTGTACCTTGAAGGGGGTGGTGCCTCCGCTCGAATAAGATGTGTCGCCTGTTGGTAACTGCCGAAGGATTTGCACAAAACTATCCATCATCTCATTCTTTTGTTACGTGAGGGCTTCCTCAATCAACAGTTTGAAAGGATCTCCTGTCCCATCATCTTTATTTTCTCCTGCCATGAGAGGTCGCTTGGGCGTGTGGGAGCTTTTTTCCTCAAGAGAAACAAGCTTGAGACCTAACTCTTTGTGCTCCGACCTCATTGGGGACATGCATTAAGACGACATGGAGCAGACCGCTCTGATACCAGTCATCAGGATTTTATGAGAAGAACGAAATGACTATAGATTATTAATAGGTTCTTAACACAAAATAACAGAGATACAGTAAAAATGTTTTTCCATTCAATAAGGAAATAAGCTGAAACTGTAAAATGCAGCGGAAACAAGCTTGCTAGAATGGTGGCGGCTTATCTCTGAGAAGAGATGTGACAGTTGTGCTCATTCACAAGAAGATGATTACAATGAGGCTTTGAAGGAATTTTTACAATAAACAGGAATGTCCAAAACCCTATACATCCAAAAACCTAACTCTAGGAGATGAAACACCAAAATTCATGTGGGCCCCATCTGGGTAAGTTAGTACATCAACTTTCCGGGGTCGTAACTTTTGCATATGATCTCCGTTTTAGGCATATGATAGCCCGTTGGAAAGGTATCGTCGAGGAGATTCATTTTAGGGGCTATCATTGAGTAGATAGATTCTGAAAAACCTTTATTTAGGCCCTCAAAATGGCCCCAGTAGTTAAAACTGCTAAAAATAGTAAATTGCCAAAATTGTCAGAAAACTGTTTTGAGCAAGTTGGAAAAGGTGGGTGGCAACCGATATCCATCTAGATAATATATTATGTACATAATAGTATAAATTTCATTAAAATGACTACACGTACATGCACACATATTTGGACAACATGAAAATATATTACCTCAATGAAACACTATATCATGCATAATTGCTCTACATAAACTACATAATGTACACACCACTTGTGAAACTTACACCACATGTGTTCTATCCCCAAACACATGCAAGTCATGGTGGAGTGTTTTTACTACAAAATGGACTTTATGCATGCATGTGAGAGTAGTCAACCTGGTACATGTAACACTTGGTTGACATGAGAAAAAATGTGATGAATCTTCTTATAAAAAATCAACCTATTTAGAATCCAAAACAACTTGTTTATCTTACAATTTTGAACTTCACATTATTTGCAAAATAACATTACAGAGTGCCTCCACCATATTAATTATCATCACAATAATGCCAACTCAAACTAGAAAAACTAATTGAAATGGAAAATATAACACATATATGAATGACCAAAACATGTGAGGTGGTAAAATTGCATTGAAATCATAAAAAATAGCTTCAAATTCTCTCTACAAAAAAATAAGTGTTTACAATCCTCACCTAGCATGTTCCTTTACTTAAGCCATCATTACATCCTTCATATTAATTCACATTTCATCATATAACAATTTATGAACATACACATATATGACTTCTCCCACTACACTTACAAATGCAAACAATCCAAATGTACTCACCCTTATTTCCATTTATACTTGATAATGTACAATGAAATATTTAAAATCACTATATATTTTGTCACTATTTTGAAGTGAAAAATGAAAGTTATCGCTGTGTTGGATCAATTTTTTTGGTGCTTTGCGGTCCTAAAATATTTGAATCGTGTTTCAAGCATTAAATGGATTATTTTTTTGACAAATATTTGTGAATGGATTTTCCAATGGTTCAATGTTGTTCTATTTGTCAAGATATTTGTAATGGTTCAAAGTGTCCTTCGATCAGAGTTCGTACAAATGAGTTATGTATTTAACCAGGGAAAATTTTAAGGATCCATACTTATCCTAAAGTGTAGAAATTTTGGAGAATCTTACTAATTCTTAAAATGTTAATCGTAAAATGTTTGGTGATATTCTTGTAAAAGTTTCAAATTTCTAAGGATTTTATATAGTTTATATTAAATTTTGACTATTTTTAGAATTAAATACTTTTATCCTATAGTATTTGGGCAAATCATTTTATAAAAAAATGGAAATTGGTGAATCTTTTTTTGGAAAAAACATGGAAAATTATCCCATGGGATAAATTTAGCCCCTAAATTTTCCTTGTCTCTAACAAGTTGACCTAAGATTTGATCAATCTAGTGCTAAATGAATATGAAAACAACTTCCCCTATTTACAAGTGGAGCTAGTAACATGTGGAATTTCAAGAAGATAATCCATATTTTATAAAATTTGGACTTATTTATGCCAAAGTACCTTTAGAAATAGATCAAAATTGTTATTTCCAAAGTGCAAAATTGGTGTTTGCAAAATGCAATATCAAATTTCAAAAGTAAAATACTAGAATTGAAAGTGTGAATATTAACTTATGAAAATGTGAATATTAAACTCAAATTTAGTAAATAAATTGTTTTTATGGATGCATCATTTATCAATTGTTTTCACCACACATTCAAAATAACAAATTCATAAGATGTACATCTATTGAATTTCAATACTGGAAGTCAATACATAATAAGCTCTCATCATTTAAAGTTTTTATTAAGAAGAAATCAATAAAAACTTATATTAACCATATAAAATATTATACTCTTTCATAGAAAAAATATTATATTATTATAATGATTATAAAAAGTATCATTCACATTTAACTACCATCTTTCAAAGATTTTATAAAGATCCGCACCTCATCTATACCTTTTAACAAACAATAACTTTGACCACAATTGATTTAATCAATATTTTTCATTCACATCTTCATAATTATAAGTTTTTGTAATAATAGTTCATTTCATCATTATAGACACTCTTTTTCTTGGAGTAATCTTGGAGTAATCTAAAAGCACATTACTTCTACAATTAGAAACACCATTACATATTTTTCAAACAATTACTAAAGGTTTGAGGTACGCATATGGATTTTCAACGCCAACAAACCCATTTCTATATCAATCCTCTTGGATTAGAATGAATTTAAATATTTTTTGTCTCAATAATGTTCTCTAAACAAATGAGACAAAAATTCATCTACATATATACATTGGGATGAATTCCATATCCCAACATCAACTATCCTCAAGAAAATTCTAAGGGATTCTTTGTAGCCCTTCGATGACACTCCCTTTGGAAACTACCATTGTTTTCAATCCTCTTTACCAACACTCTGCAAATAAGGAGGATAATTTGGAGACAATGAGATTGGACCTATAAATTATAACCCTTATATTAATAGTTTGAAAATAGAGAGCAATGTTCAGAGTTCTTTTTGAGGGGAGAATCTCTAAGTGAGAAAAACTCCAATACAATCATAATACTTGAAAGAACATTACATAACCTTCTAGCTCTATAAATAGTTTTTTACTAGAAAAACCTATCACTTGTGGTTCCATGATTAACGAATATTGGCCACCTATTGCGCCTTATTTAAGTAAGATGACCCTTTTACATTGAATAAATATCCACTAACTACCTAATATGCCTTACTCAAAGAAGGTAGTATCATACATTAATTGACTAGCTCACAGGCACCCCAAAGTAGGGAGGTTAGGGTAGGGCCCTAACATGCCCCCCCCCTTCAAACGTAGCATTTTGATCAAGTCTAGAGGTGTGGAAACTATCGTAAAATTGCTATTGGTTCCGAGGTGGCATCTTCAAGCTACAAATCCTTCCACTATATCAATGATTCTCAAATAGTGTGCTAGTGTAGTCAATGCTCTATGTTGGCCACTATTTCCTTTAGATATAACCAAATTGAACCTTCTTCATCCAATTTGAGATGGTTGATTTGAACTCTTCAATTCATAACCATGATATTTATCAAGAAAGACATGTGAAAGATTGGGTTGATCTTGGAGTGGGAAGGAAGAGATAATCTATAGGAAACTTTCCCAATGCATAGAAGGATCTGATAAGGTCTATACAACTTTGGTGCTATCCTTTGGTGGCCTATTGTATTCGAGAGAGGTCTACTTGTATAACTACATATGAAGAAAATCCAATTCATTGCTTCACAAGAACTCTTAGAGAGACGATGATTCACATTTTTCTTAATTCTAATTGAGCTAGCACCAGATTGTAGAGAATGGTCGATTTGGTGTTAAGTGTGAAATATGCTTCCTAAAACTTGGATGTTCCTGGTAAGTATGAAGGTAAGTATGAAGCCACCGAGGGAGCATTTTTGACATATAAAAATTCATATGTCAACATTTTTTTAGTGCCATGTTAAGTGGTAGTGTACCATCATTCGACAAGGGGTAGCCACTAAACCCATTGGTGTCATCACTTCAATGCAAAACATCACAAATAAGTTTCTAGGTACTTGTTTTTTTAACAAAAATGATAGTATTTTGTATTAAAAAAAGGTTGCGGTTGAGTTGGTCAACATAATAACACAAAAGGGATGTCGTCTCTTAAAATAAAATTAGCATAACCATCAAGAAATACATGTTTGGTGCAAAAAGTTTATATCATCATTCATAGAGAATCTCAAAAAGTTTCTACTAGTATAAACTCTAAAAAAGACACCTAAAACAAGAATTGTTATGCATAACATAAGAAAGCATGATATTAATAAATGACATGCTTATTGTGCCTCATCTTGACCATTATTAGTAGGACATGATTATTGATTTCCCAAGTCCATGTCTTTAAGAATTTGATGGAATGTTTCCTTTTCCTCTTCTTCATTTAGGACAAAATTCTTTGGCATTCTAAAATTAGAAGCAATAGACTGAGAGCCCTTATTAAGATTGTAGACCATATTCCTTAGCATTGAACATTCTACCTCTAAGGCCTGAATTTGCCTTGTTTTTTGCAGGAGGGTATCCATAATCACTTCATTTTGAGAAATGCACTAGTTCTCATTTTAATGGACCTTAGTTGTTACCGAGAATATGGACATCCTATTTCTATTGATGAAATCTTCATGCTTGCAAAAAAATCTATGCATTTCCTAAATTTTCCTATGACAATTTCCATGGCTTTTAGGGTAATCCATAACCCAAAGCTCCCACAAAATCCCAAATAGAGTATACAAAAAAAATTAAGGAGGGAGCAATAATAGAATACCAAAGAAGAAACCTTGATGTTGTCAAACATAAAGAGGTGAACAAATCCTTTCTAGGATCAACAATGAGACAAACCTAGAGCATTCTCTAACTACCAGTCGAGGTCCACTCTAAAGATAGCTAGTATTTCCCAACATCCTCATTCATTATCTATAATTGGTAATTCAAAACAAATCATAGAAGAAGACTATCTAAAATTAAGAGGGTGGGATACCCAATCCCCATACTACTAGTGCTATGAAACAAGACCCCGAAGCTAGAGGAAACATAGCTCTATTGCAAAACTCAGTTCAAAACCACAATGTTCTTCCCCAAAATAATTTGAACAACAATTGAATAAACTAATAGTGCTATATCAATAATTATTACATGAAAATCCAACTAAACCATAGATGAAAACCACAAAAGAACCTCACCAGTCTTTGCTTCAATTCCTTCCTCATAACCATAATGTCACCTTCCTCCTACGATAAGATTCCCATGGTTTCAAAATGATTGCAATGATTTAAGAGTGGCATGTCTGGGGATGAAATGAGGATTATGTACATTACATCCCACCTCCAACTACATACTCTACACCTACTTTGGTGAAATGACATATGTGTCCTAAATTCCTTGGAACATAGAAGCATGCAAATAATGACATAATTCATTCTCCAAGGGGATAGCTTGGAAGAAAATTTCCCCTCTTTTTCTTAGGATGCTTTGACTTAGTCTTGTGGCCATGTTAGTGGGGTTGTTCAATTGTTGATTTAGGTCCCCCGAAAAATGAAAAAGACTTGATATCCTCAAACTAAAGAACCTCCTTTTTGAGACTATCTATGAGACAATCCAACTTACTATCTGTCGAGATAGTCTAGTTTCTCATTAGACTAATAATTATGGATGAGTCCCTAATGGCTATCAAATTCTTCACACTAGATGTGTTTATAGATGTTAATCCCTGGAGGAGTGCATAAGTTTCTTTGCATGGTTGTTTGTGGTAGTCCCAAGACCCCATTCATAATTATATTTGTGTTTCCCCTTGGAATAAAGGATCCCCCACCACACTTGCCACCTCTAGGTTTCCTCTTGATGCACCATCAAAGAAGAAGATATATTTTGTTAGTTTTTTTTAACACCCATTGAATTCTTCATCTTTAATTCTTATCTACTAGTTCGAATGATGAGAGGAATGAAAGAGAATTGACATTGAATGAGAATATCCTCCCATTAGGATGTCCGCTAGCCACTTTTTCTCCTCACAATCAAGCAACTACACCATATGGAATTTCAATCCCCAAACTTTGATGGATTTCGAAATTATACCCTATTATTTTGCAGTCGTTACCTTGGGATTCGATAATTCCTATTGAAATATAGCTTTTTTATGATCCAACCAAACTTTGCAACAAATAATTTTTGGCATTGCTTTCTAGACCCTCTTAAAAACTAGTTTATTTGTGAAAGAACCCTTGTAACGTTTGTTCCATAAAGTGAATATATCTCTCCATGAATTTGGGACCCTCATCCCATGATTGATCTCTGTAAAAGAAAAACATCTAACATAATTGGTATAAATGCAATAAAAAAAGACATGACATTCATTTTCATCCTCTAAATGACAAAAAAACATCGCAAGGGCCCTTGAATCCCCCATTTTTTGAAGATTCTCTATAGTTAGCAGCTTGCCATGAACCATTACCCAATATAAGGTGTTGATATTGGGTAGACCATCACTTTTCCAAACAAGCTTCCATGTACTAGATCATTAAGGGAGAGGTAAATAGATGATCTTGGCTTGGTAGCCCAATCTATTAGTGTAATTCAATTGACCCTTGCCTCTAATATTAGATATCGAGAGGTTGAATGGAGCACAAGATTTGAGAGATGATAGAAGAGTTTGGACCAAAGGGGCTACATTAGATGGAGGAAAAAAGAATGACCAACCAATCCATTGATTTCCATCTTTAGAGAAGGACAATATGTTAAAAAAAGTGTTAAGGCATTGGCTTCCAATATAGACTCTCAAAGGAACACGTTCATGATTGTGGTCAATTGGAGGATTCTCCATAATGTTATCCCTCCAAATATTGATCATTTTACCATTGCTTAGGACCCAAGTAGGCTTGGATTGAGATAAGGGTACCACAACTCTAATTAATTTCCAAATACATGACCCCTTCTAGCTATCTAGTGGATTGTCCAAACAATTCTTCTTATTTCATTGAAAGTATTTTTTAAGGAGGGCTTTCTTCCACCATTCCATCTTGACATACATTAATCTACAAAGGATATTTTCTACCAAATCAATATTCATAATTACAGGATCTTTGATCCAAGGCTGCCTTGATCTTTGGACAATCTAATGATGTTCCAATTTACCAGATGAAAATTTTTATGGTTTGATTTTCCCCCTTGCCATAGGAATTTAAAAGTTTTTCTCACAACTTTCTGCATAATTTCGATGGTAGATAACATTGTTGAGAATTGGTAAATGGAAAGCAATAACATCACATATTTTATGAGGATGATCCTATCTATTGGGTTCAACCAATGTGATCCCCATTGCTAAAATTTATTCTTGATCTTGTTGATTATGCCTTGACAAAGTTTAGCAAAGGGATTACTAAGAGAGATTAACATTCCAAGGTATTTATAAGTGGACCGGGACTCCAAATAAGGGAACTTTATAATTATGGACATAGAATGAATAATTTTTGGGCGAATGTTCCAACCATAAATTTGACTTTTAATGTTGGTTGTGGAGCCTGATTATCTTCCTGATTCACAGGTCTTTGTTTTCAGCCATGTTTATACCCCATGAAGATTGTACACCCCGGAATATTGTACACCCCTCCACGCAGGGGGGTTGCAGGGGATATTTCCCCCCATATGAAGTCCGAGGGACTCATCACCCCGGCTAGGGGGTCCCGGGGCTAATGGGGGTTCGGGGGCGAATCCCCTGAAGGAAAAATTGCCTTGTAAAATATTGTAATTTCGTAGTCAATATGGACCGTTCATTATAAGGTCACATATATGATAGTAGAAGCTATTTTAGGGTTTTTTTCCCTATAAGGAAACCCTCTTTTATGAGGGAATTGCATTGAGGCTATGAATGTGTGTGATTATTGTATTCTGAGAGAGGATAATATGAGAGAAATAAGAGTCACTTACAACGGGTCTATTGTAGGTTGTATCCCTTCATTTTGTTGGATAATAAAAAGGAAGGACCTAGCATGTAATACGCCAAGATTGAGCCTCAATTGAATTGTAAATATGTTTTATAGGCTAGTGAGCCAAGTGATTATAAGCTAGGAGGTTTATGTGATGATTAGGTCGGAGAGCCTAGATGCTAAAGGCCAGTGAGCCTAATTTTTTATATGTAAACACACATATCATTAATATAATACATCGTTGTGTGTAGACCGACCACGATAAAAGAGTATGGGGGAATAAACTCCACTAGGAAGGGAAAGGGAGGGGCTAAGAGCCTAGAAAAGGGGCTAAGCTAGATGACTTAACTCTAAGGGAATATTATTTTATTATTCCTAAAATACTAAGGCAAGGATAAATCTCATATTATCCTAAGTTATTATGGGAAGTGGAATGATCTACACGTGGAGAGGAACGAATTCCTGGAGGGCCATGTGTCAATCAGGGCGCATGAAAATATATGTGGAGAAATTAGTATGTTTTCCTGTAACAACCCGAGCTAAATATATGCTTAGGGATTATTTAGTAAAAATTTATTAGGTAATTAATTTTTCTAACATGTTATTAATTAAACA
>SNQJ01S0039829.1:38277-83232 GCA_010110895.2 Picea sitchensis
ATAAGGAGCATTAACTAGGTGGATAAGGTAATAAATGTGTAGGTAAAGAAATAAATGAGGAGAAAGGGCGGTGAAGGGGGATATGAGCGGAAGAGGGTTGACGAAAGGGGGAGGATTTATCATTGGACTTGGATTTTTGGGAGAGGGCTCTCTTGGATTTGGGGAATTGGCTGGAGAGAGTTTGAGTTGGGGAGTCGGACAAAGGATCAGTACAGGGGGCACTGGTTTGCTGGAGGTTTTTGGCACGGGGGCCAGGATATCCATATGGTATCCTAGAGCTAGGAAGTTGTCCTAGTTGGCAGGGTGGAAACTTGGTTTTGGGCAATGTTTGACACAGTTTAGCAACGGACAACCAGATCGACGGGGGGATTAGAATCACGGAGAGGTAATTTAATTATTCTGTTGAGTAATTCTTATGCTGTGGATAAAATTTTAATTTTTTTTTGTCGAATATCATATGCTCAAATGTTGGTGATTGAATTATTTTAGTATAAGAAAGAATTATATGCTAAATTAGAATTAAATTTTGTATATTTTTTTTTACAGCTACTACATTTCCCATATTTTCCCATTCACGAGCGCACTCACTCAACATTCGTGGGACCGACCATTCTCCCCAATCGCCTTGGCATTTTTCACGATTCACCATTTTTCCATCGTTTCACGCTAGGAACTCCATCATTAGACCTGTACAACCCAGAAGTTGTACATAATACCTCCCTGTCACAGGTAGCATACTCGCATTGTACTCGAGCCAGTATTGTACCATACCCAAGCCAATACTGTTCCTTAACTGATTCATGTTGCTGCCATCATCTTTTCCATACTCGTTTTTGGTTGCTGCCTTCACTTGAGCCTCTATCTGGTTGACTAGAGAGATGGATTGAAGAAGCGGATTGGCAGGTCCATGGGACTGAAGAGGCAGGTTGTCAAGCCTGTGAGAAACTCTCTCCGAGTGAGAGAATTGTTGGGAATTGATTTCCTGAGGGAGCCCAACTGCGGCTATAGTGCTTTGAGAATTCTTGTCTGGCCTATTGTTGAAAACCTGTAAGGGAAGTGGGGCAGTCGAAGGACTATTGAGCAGAGAAGGGGCACACTTCCTAGGGTGGGACATGCATGTGGGGAATGAGAGGCTGTAGGTTGTTAGTTTGAGTTGGTCCTGGAAACAAGATTCTTCCTATTGTCTGATTTGTCTCAGCCTAGCCTAGGAATCCCTTTACCCGAGTGGATTTTATTCCCAGCTCAGGGGTGACCCACTGTTGAGAGTGATGAGCATCGTGGTCTAAGGCTGGGAGGATCATGGAAGGTCTGCACATAGTTGGTGGAATTATATAAAAATATAAGTATCAAGTATGTGTTCATTTGCATGTCGTGCATTTATACATGTCATTATATTTACGGGTATTACTTGTGTATGTTGCATGTATATGTTTACTGTTGTTTCCACATGAATCTGTGTATTAGCATAATGTAGTTGTTTGTTTAAGGCTATCTATATACAACTGAAATTATTGTGAGTTTTTAAGTGGCATGATCTAGTCTTGGTAGGTTGGGTATGTTACAATGTATTAAGTTCTACAAGAGTTTAAGTGTGGCATAACCCAAAAGGTTTAAGTCTAGGTGTGTTACGATCTGGTATCAAAACTCCAGTTTTCAACACTGAGCTTGGATTGGGCTGTGTAAGTGGAAATTGAAGAAAAAATTTCATAGTGAATTGTTGTAGAAATGGAAAAAATTTGAGTTTCAGAACGTCCATGAGTGCCAAGAGGGCATTGAGAGCACACCTTAACTATGTTGTAAATCTTAGGAGGTGTAGCAGTTTGAGAAACCACAATGGTCATAGTATCTATTCGGGAGGGAACCAAATCCTTCACAATCGTCAGATCTGGGAAATGAGCACGGTGGTTAAACCCTTCAGTCCTTCAGACTTCGTTGCTTCAGACATTTTTAAGACTTTGAAAAAAGGAGGAAAAAACCCTGAAGCTCCAAAGTCTCGGAGTGAACCCACACCATAGAGCATTTGGGATAAGGTGGGTTGTTGGATCCCTCAAGTGGTTCGAGAGTTCAAAACTCTGGGGAAATCTGATTGTGGTTGCGCGGAGTGGATTTTTCCCTGAAGTCCTGAAGTCTGAAACCAATCTGGATCGTCCATTAGCAGAGACACGTGTCCGTAGATTAATAAGTGTTCAAAAGTTTGGCATTCGACAGTTCAGGGGTTGTATGGTGATCAACACCAAAAACTTCCAAATCCCGAAGCCCCGAAGCGTTGGAGTCCCGAAACTCCAGAGAAGCACAGTTCGAAGAGTTAGCTACTGTGATGTTCGAAAGAAATCTGCAGTTGTGTTGAGGAAATCTCTGAAGTCCCGAAGTCCTGAAGCGTTAGAGTGACATGGCATGATGATGTCACCTAGAGTGATGTTGACCTGTTTGGGAGTTTGAAAGTTTGGAGTTTGGGTGTTTTGGTGTGAGATCCTATGAAGTCTCAAAGTCTCGAAGTCCCAGAGCACTAGAGTGACGTGACATGTTGATGTCACCAAGGGTGACGTGGACCCATTCTAAGCATGCCACATGTCATCTTGTTTTAGGATTTTCCCAGACCTTTTAGACCAATTAGAACTTGACATGTGTCACTCATAGATTAGGCCACATGTCATCTCTATATTTGTGACATGTAGCACTCCCATAGTGCATGAATGTTGATAAGACTCTGGAAGTTCAGAGATTCGACATTCGAGGAAAATGTTATGTTGTGTTGTGAAATCTTCCAAAGCCTAGAGTTCTGAAGTCACGAAGCACCAAAGTGATGTGGCCTGTTGACATCACCTTGGGTGAGGTGGACCTACTTATGGATGACACATGTCAACTTGATAAGTGCCTCTTACAAACTTTTTGTGCCAATTGCAACTTGACACGTGTAACCCATCAGATTGGTCCACATGTCAGCTCCTTATTTCTACCACGTAGCACCCCCTGGTGCGTGATCATTGATGAGACTCTATGAGTTCTCCAATTCGACGTTCAGGGGAATGTGAGTATGTTGATGAAATAACCTCCAAAGCGCAAAGCTCCTGAGAGATTCTCTAGGAATTCGCTAGTTTGACGTTCGGAGGGAATGATGTGTGGAGTAGGCGAAACTTTCGAAGCCCGAATTTTCAAAGCTCTGAAGCAACGGAGCCCTGAAGCCTAAATTTCTAAAGCTCTGAAGCAACGGAGCCCCAAAGCCTCGAAGATGTATCATGCAAGAGTTTTCCAGTTCGATGTTCGGGAGAAATAAGGCATGAGGTAGTAAGAACCTCCAAAGCCCGAAGTTCCGAAGCTTCAAAGTACCGAAGCTCTGGAAAAAAACACCTTTCAGTTAAGATCTTGGTCATAGCCCATGGTCACATGAGATTGGGGGTTGAATAAAAAGGGCTAGTGCCCAAAACTTATTTTCTTTTAAGGAAATTTTTTTCCAGATATCCATAAGTTTCAGATCAAGACTCATAATTGAGAAAGGGAGCAGTCATTGGAAAGATCTTAGATAATAGAACATAATTGTTCACCTAGAAAATTGACTTGAATATTCAATTTCTCATAAAATCAGAAGAAAGAAGTCTGATATATTATTGAACCAGAATGGTTCATATTTTCCTAAAATTGTTGAAACAGTTAGTCTGACAAAGTTCTGTTGGCTGCACATTTTGCAGAGTTAACAACAACTAGATCAGATCAGGATCAACACAGAGTGCATAGGAATGGAATATACACAGGGGGATTATATCCAGGAAGATGAGATCAAAGGGATGGATTCCCATATGAGTATTGAAGTAACAAACTCCAATGGATATGGAGAAGGAAAGGATGAAAACATGAATATGGTAGAGACCATTAAAAATTTGCAGAATGATATCCAAAGTCATAAAGCTGATAATGAAAGGATTATGAAATCCAAGGAGAAACATGAGGAATTCAACATGAAGTTAATGCAAAGACTGGACACAATTGAAAAGAAATTGGATAAGTAGAATGGCTCAAGCAAATCAGGAAGTCACAGGTCTCTTGAGGAGAAATCAAGATCAAGGAGTTTTAGCAGACATTGCCATCACTCCCCAAGGAATTCCAATAAGAGAGAACACAGTAGCTCCAATTCATCCCACGTTAGGAAGCATAAGAAGAGGTCTGGGGTGGATAAACTGTGAGGAGAAATGAACAAAATCAAACCTCCTACATTTGATGGTGAGCACAAGAAGGATGAAGATGCACATACATGGTTGTTAGGCATGAGAAAATATTTTCAATTGAATAATTACTCTTCACATGTAGGAGGAAGCATTTCTATCTATCAGCTCAAGGGAAAGGCATCCATGTGGTGGGATAATCTTGTGCAGGTGAAACACATTAAATAGAAAAATGTTACTTGGAAGGAACTCAAGAAGTATTTTGAAAATAAATACTTGACTAAGATATATTATGACAAGAAAATGAAGGAGTTCTTTGAACTCAAGTTAGGGAGTATGACCATTGATGAATATGAAATAAGGATTTTAGAACTGTTAAAATATGTCTCCTTCATCAAGGACGAGATAGTTAATATTCAGAGGTATTTGAGTGGGATGCCATCATTCATCAATGACAAGATACAATATGATGATCCCAAAACATTGGAAGAGACCATAAGGTGAGATAAATGCCTATATTATCAAAATAAAGGAAAGCCAACTTCCCAAAAATCTTCGGAAGACAAGAAGAAGTTCAAGATGGAACAAAGGAAGAAGGGGAATAAGCCACCATTATTCAGAAATAATCCTCAGGGACAACCAACTTCTAGAGAGCTCAGAACGATTGAGATAGGTGGGCATAGGCCAAGGAAGCCACCTATTCAATGTTGGGATTGTAAAGGAGATCATATGTATAGAGATTGTTGTAACATCCCCAAAAAAAAATTATTTTTAAAGTCTGAAATTTCGTAGGAAATTATTTTCGGTTTTGGTAAATTCGAAATTGGATTTTTTTTTTTCCATTTATGGAAATTCCGAATTCTGAATTTAGTTAGTTTTAATTAATGATTATGACTGTTGGGAAGATATCTGATTTGACCCGAATAACTACTTGACTATGACACTTGTATGAAACAAAATATTTTATATTTATTTTTTATGGACAAATGGAACAACTAGGTTAAAATCAGTTGACCATGACTCCATGAGTGGGGAACATGTTGGAACTACCTCAGGGATGATTATTACAAGTGGAAAATGCCATTGGCAGCCCCTGAAAATCGGGGACTTAGAAAGCTGTGAAAATCCCCAAGGGGAAAAAGACCTAGGCACTTTTGCTTTTGCATATATAGCATACGGGAGGAGGCAGGACGCTGCCTAGTATGATGGGGGAAAGGAATTTATCTCTTGCTGTTATGAACACTACTTTTTGAGTGTGAGGCAAGGAGAAAACTGTTGAAACTGAAAGGCTATTGCTAAGGAGGAGTTCTGAGTTCGCCCTCATGGATTCATGGTTAGGCTAGGGGGTGGACAGGATAAGTGATTTGGCTACCCTGTTCTAAGGTTGGGAGGAACGTGGTTGTTCCATTTGTTGTTCGAAAATTTGTCTAGATATGTCTATCTTGTCCTTCTCTGTTGACATGTCATTGTGAATTATTGGCTAGTAGGATTTCATCTGTTTAAATATGAATGAGGTACTCTGTTATTAAATTCTAAAGGAATGTAGTGATAAGTAGAATAGACTCTCACAGTTTAACTGCAACTGTTGAGTAAACTCTACTAAGTAGTTTGAATGGGATGAAAATTGGATGGGAAATATACCAGGAACTGTACCTGTAATTAATAGAATTCTACTTTATTATTTATGTTAGAAATTTTTGTCAGTTCAATGCATCATGTATATCTGACTATTCTGTTTAGTAATCATTATTCTAGAAGTAAACCTGAGATTTATGAACATTACACACCTATACTACATATATACATCTCTGTGAGTTATCTTTTGATTTTGAATGAATTACCCTATCACATTTAAACTACTATTGCAAATGATTACACTATCACATTTAAAATACTGTTGCAAAAGATAACCATACGACTTACAAGACTCCAAAAGACTACACTATGTATATCAATAGGTGCTAATGATAAAATGGAGGACGATTAAGTCTAACTGATCATATATTATGTTCTGTAAATAGTACATGAAAACGAACCAAATCTGTCAACGCAAACGAAGTCCCGGAACAAAATGCTAGAGGAGCGAAGGCCCGATGAATTAAAAAAAAAAAGAGATTTTGGAACTCTTTAATGGATTTACACATATTCTGATAAGTTCGAAATTTCATAGCTTTGCTAACAAATAATAAATCGTTCCAGCCTCTGTATAAGTTAGGTATCAATGAAATAAAAGAAAGCAAATAGCTCTGTTGGCCACAACGAAGTTTTCTGGAAAATAAAACAATATGGGAGAAAGTTAAATGTATTGAAAGACATGTTGTTTGGAGTCATCTAAATTATAGGTATATACATATTCGGTAGTAGTCGAGATTCGCTATCCATCCAGAATTCTAAGTATAACATAGCCAATATATCGAAACAAGGCATTGACCGATTTAGTTTTATCCACTAAAATCGATTATACAATCTATGAACGATGGCGAAATTCTTGTTCATCACACCTTAATATTTTCTTTTATACAGAGGAAAGGGTTTGACCCTTAGGGATTTTTCTTTAATCTGAAGACATAGTTAAACCAACTGTCATAGCAATCTGGTACTTCTACCCATGATAACTACATGCTAATCTATTCACGCAATAGAACCTGTAAGTATGGTTTAAGCGCTACTTTTAGAACCCGGGTACCTTCTATACAGGGTGCAACTCCAAATCGGGAGACTGTAGGCAACAACAGTCCTATGAGAAAACAAGGACAATAATGAGTAAAATAATTTAACAAAATTTCAAATAAAGAATTAGAATAAAATTCAAGAGAAATTCAATGCTTCAGAAATATCATATCTATGATTCCCAAGATAACTTAACTTGCGGTCTGGGTCTATTGTGCCATCTGCGCGGTTGAGGAAGACATCCACACACTGGAAGGAAGAAGTGAGTCGATGTCGATATGATGGGTACCCTCGAAAAAACCAGGGGTCCCATCATTAGATTGCTATAAACAATTCGTTAACAATGATTACCAGAAAGAAATACAAGGAACTGTTAAAATCAAAATGATTAAAATATACAGAGATTATACACTATCAAAATTGTACAAAATTGCAGAACCATTACAACCATGAGACTTCACCCTTTACACTATAATAAAAATATGCGTTGACTACCAATGATAATAGACAATGAGATTCAACAAGGATTCGGGGTGCCTGAAAAAACCCTGTCGTCTTCTTTCTTATAAAGATGAGACAAAAATCATTTTATGTTTTCCTAATGGCCAGGTGTCTCTGAATGAGTATAGGGTAAATCCTCTCAGGAAATTCTTTTAAAGACTCTAAAGATTAATAATGCATAGTGAAACATCACTGTATTCAGACGCGTTGAGCCACAGTTAGGGAAAACCATGTATAAATCTCTATTTTGTACAAATAACAAAGGAAAACCTACATCACCTTACAACAAGGAATTGCGGTTGGCAGTCCAGAATGCCAAGACTCCTTATGGTGAGGTCAGGAGGTGAAATATAAAGGTTTGACGCAATGAAATGCGACCTATTCCTACATAAAATAAAGTAGGATGCCGAACCTTAGAAAAATGGCTATTACACATTGTAGAATCGAATCCTCCCTCGATGAAGAACCCTCGTAAAATAGTTATAACACAGGGTTATAACTTTTGGCAATGATGTTATCCCATAGAAACTTTGTAAGATGAAAACACTTAGGGTTCAAGAAAATAATTGTTCGGCTACATATCAGATGGAGGCAGGGAAAATTATGAAACGATAGAACCTGGTTTCAGTCGACTCTACCTCTAATGCAGTAGTCTTTTATCCTACAAAAAAGCCTTTACAGAATAGATAATAAGTCTTTCCAAAACATCAACGCCTGGGAGGACACAGACAAAATCTATGTATCATTACTAGATGGTGTAATCACGTAGGACAAAGAACGAATAAACATTATAGAAGAATTATTACCTTGCAAAGATTCCGACCAGTGTTCTCTGAATTCTCCTTTCATCGATGCGAGTCCTAGTTTCATGATGGCTGGTCACTGGACCAGGCCGAAGAGTAACATAGGTCATTTAACAATGTTTTTCTTAAACACAGGGATGGGAATTTACAAAAACAAACAATGGAAAAACCTCTAATGAGCCTAAAAATGGAGACGAGTAAAGATCCGTGCCGAGGCCATGTGATCTATGCGAGGTGGCGAGAGTGTAGTGGGAGCGAAGGTCGAGCACTAGTCCAAGGAGTACGCCATAGGTTTCCTTGTTTAATGTTGTAGGTAGGGTCATTAAATCTTGACAATATTCCCCGTGCCACCCTACTTATCTCTTAGTTATGGAGAAGAACAAGTGCAAACCGGTTAGGTTTAGAACGCACACCCTTTTTTTTCGTCTGGTTATGTTTTAACTCTTACCTGTAAGCCTAGTAAACGTGTGGATGTTGTTAGTTAACATGTGGTCGATCGAACAATGACCATGAACCTTTGCGCTAGTCACTTTTGCTTGAGTTTTAATACTTGTATAAACAACCACAACGACAATAACAATGATCAAGACTTTTCAGGAGTATCAAGGGTGATGTATATTGTGCTATGGGATTTGTGAAAATAGGAAAGGAGTCTTATAGTTTTACCAACACCATGTACACTAGAATGAAGACTAAAGGGACATAAACCTTAAGTAGCAGCTTTCACCCTTGCTCTTATGGAGGGTAGAGTTAACACTGTCACACTAGATATGTGCACCTAGTTATACAAAATCTTTCATCCATGAAAAGAAGTGGCAAGACCAAGCTATGCATGCCATGGGGTAGTGAAACCTTTTTGTCATGAAGTTTATGATTGTTAGAAGGTTTCCTCTTTTAAAATCATTGATAAATTATAGTGACCTTATAAAAAGAATATATATATATTTTTTATCGTAAATTATGGGAAACATTACAATTGTCCTCACAGAAGTGAAAAAGTATGAGTTGTTCACAATGTATAGCAAGCTAAAATAGTGGAGGACATGGGAACAAATGTACCTAGGATCTATGCAACCCTGGACAACAGAAAAGCAAATTTTCAATCACACATGATTGAAGTGGAACGTATGATCAACAACCAAACCATTGCAATTTTAATTGATCCAGGAACTAGTCATAGTTATATAGATCCTAAGATGGTGGAAATATTTAATTTTCCAAGAAGCAAGCATGGAAAATCTTGGTTGGTTCAGTTGACTACCGGAGACAAAAGAAAAGTTATTGAGATGGTTAAGTTATGTCTAGTGGGAATGAATGGATTTAGCACCAGGGTAGATTTGAACATCTTGGCTTTAGGTTCCTATGATTGTCTAAATGGTATGTATTGGTTGGACCAACATCATGTTATCTTATACTATTATAATAAAGAATTTACTTGTTGGGATGAGGAAGGAAACCTAAGGACAATGCAGGGAATTCCCAGGGCAGTAACTGTCAGAGAAATCTTAGCAATGCAACTGAAGAAATGTTACAGAAAAGGATGTCAAATATTTGCATCTCATATGGAAGAGACACCTAAGGATAATGTGTCAAATATTGAATATTATGCAGTCCTAAAGGAGTTTGAGGATGTATTTAAGGAAATAACAGGACTACCCCCTAAAAGAGATATTGATTTCTCTATAAATCTGATGCCTGGAGCAGCTCCAATATCCAAGACTCCTTACAGGATGAGTACCCTAGAATTAAAGGAGTTGCAAATGAAACTTGAAGAGATTCTGAAGAAGGGGTATATACACCCAAGTGTGTCACCTTGGGGTGCCCTAGTTTTATTTTTGAAAAAGAAAGATGGAACATTAAGACTTTGTATTGACTTCAGGCAATTGAACAAAGTAAGTGTAAAGAAAAAGTATCCTTTCCCAAGGATCAATGACCTCTTTGATCAGTTGAAGCATGCAAAAATATTCTCAAAGATTGATCTCAGATCAAGTCATCATCATGTAATAATTAAGGATGAAGACATCAACAAGACTGCTTTCAGAACAAGGTATGGACATTATGAATTCACAATGGTTCCATTTGGGTTATTAAATGCACCAGTTATCTTCATGTGTTTAATGAATGGTATTTTTAGAGATTACATAGATAAGTTTGTCATTGTATTTTTGGATAACATTCTTATATATTCCAAGTGATAAGAGCATGACCAACACTTGAATATGGTATTACAAGTGTTAAGAGAGAATCAGTTGTATGCCAAATTGAGCAAGTGCTCATTTTATCAGAACCAAATTCATTATTTAGGGAATATCATATCTGAGGAAGGGATAGCAGTGGATCCTGAAAATATTGAGGCCATTAAAGGGTGGTCAACACCTAAGAATGTGACAGAAGTCAGATCCTTCATGGGCCTTGTAGGATACTACATAATATTTATTGTAGGATTCTAAAAAAATGCACACCTAATCACTTCCTTACAAAATAAAGGAGTGAAGTTTCAGTGGAGAGTAGATTGTGAAAAGAGATTCCAAAACTTGAAACAATTATTAACCAGTGCTCTAATTCTAAGGTTTTCTGATCCAAATGAATATTTCATGGTATGCACAGATGCATTCAAAGAAGGACTTGGTGGAGTCCTCAGTCAAAATGGGTATGTGGTATGTTATGAATCAAGGAAGTTGAAGGAGCACNATAGTACATGCCTTGAAGAAGTGAAGGCACTAGCTCATGGGAAAAAGGTTTGAGTTAAGGATAGACCATCATGGTCTGAAATATTTATTTGGACAACCAAATATAAATGCCATGCATAGCAGGTGGTTGGAATGTCTCAGTGAATATGACTTTGATATAAAGAATATCAAAGGGAAAGAGAACAAAGTGGTTGATGTAGTCAACACAAGAGTGCATGAGTTGCACGCTACAACCATTAGCATGTGCCAGTCTGATTTGAAAAACAAAATCTTGGGGGCTGCAAAATCAGATTTGCAATACATGGAATTAGTGGAAAAAGTACAACAAGATATTTTGCAACATAAAATTGAGGACTACAAGCTGGGAAATGATGAAATTCTCAGGTATAGAAGCATAATTTATGTACCAAATTCTCAAGAATTGAAAATTCTTATATTGACTGAAATGCATAATGTACCTTATGCTGGACACCCAGGATATCAGAAAACAACTGCAGCTGTTAAGAGCCAATATTATTGGCCAAGAATGAAGAAAGAAATTGTTGAGTACATTGCCAAATGTTTGGAGTGTTAAAAGTTCAAGGTTGAGCATATACACCCAACTAGGTTGTTACATCCATTACCCATTCTTGAGTGGAAATGGGAATTAGTAACAATGGACTTCATCACCAAACTTCCCAGAACAAGAAAGTATCATGATTCAATCATGGTAGTGGTGGACAAGATTACCAAAGTTGCCCATTTCATTCCAATGAAGCTCACTCACAAGGAAACTAACGTTGTTGATATTTATACGAGGGAAATTTCTCAATTGCATGGTATACCTAAGACAATTATGTCTGACAAAGATCCAGAATTTACATCAAATTTCTGGAAAGGATTATTTAAAGGATTTGGAACAAATTTGAATTTTAGCTCAGGTTATAATCCAAAATCTGATGGGAAAACATAGAGGGTGAATCAAGTGATTGAGGATGTGTTGAGGATGTATGTGATGGATAAACCATAAAAATGGGAAGACTATCTACACTTGGTAGATTTTTCTTACAACAATGGGTACCAAGCATCTCTAAAGATGAGCCCATTTGAGGCACTTTATGGTAGAAGGTGCAACACACCAGTAAGTTGGGACAACCCAACAAACAAAGCAATGGTTGGGCTAGAGTTGCTCATGGATATGGAAGAGTAGATGTAAAAGATAAAGAAAAATTTAAAGGATTCTCAAGATAGGAAGAAAATCTATGTTGATAAGAGCATAAATCACAAAGAATTTAAAGTGGGCGATCATGTATTCTTGAAAGTGAAGGCCAAAAAACTTTCCCTGAAGTTGGGAAATTGTTCAAAGTTGGAAGCTCGTTATTGTGGGTCGTTTGAAATCCTAGAGAGGATTGGGCATGTAGCTTATATGTTTTCATTTCCTGCATCAATGTCTATTCATAATGTATTCCATCTATCGTTTCTCAAAAAGTATATAACTGATTCTAATCATGTTATTGATTGGAATGTGATTTAGGTGGAGCAAGAAGACACTTTTCAAGTGCATCCGGTGTGCATACTGGACCAGAAGATCAAGTAGCTCTGGAATTGATCCATAGATATAGTAAAGGTCTAATGAACCTGGTACGTTCATGAGGATGCAACTTGGGAGAATGAGGATGCTATGCGCGCCGAATACCCACATCATTTTGAATATTTTTGAAAATATTGGTGTTAAAGGTATATATGTATTGCACTGAGGACAGTGAAAACATAAGGGTAGAGGATTGTAATACTTGAGGACCGAGTCTCAGTTGAATTGAAAATATGTTTTATAGGCTGGTGATCCAAGTGATTATAAGCTATGAGACTTATGTGATGATTATGTCGAAGATCCTAGATGCTAAAGTCCAGTGAGCCTAATCATGTATATGTAAACACTCATATAATTAATATGATACATTGTTGCGTGTAGCCTGACCACGATAAAAGAGTATGGGGGACTAAACTCCACTAGGAAGGGAAAGGGAGGGGATAAGAGCCTAGAAAATGGGCTAAGCTAGAGAGCTTAACTCTAAGGGAATATTATTTTATTATTCCTAAAATACTTAGGCAAGGATAAATCTCATAATATCCTAAGTTCTTATGGGAAGTGGAATGATCTACAAGTGGAGAGGAACAAATTCATGGAGGGCCATGTGTCAATGATGGCTCATGCAAATATATGTGGGGAAATTAGTCTGTTTTCCCATATTTTACCATTCACGAGCACACTCACTCAACATNACATTCATAGGACTGACCATTCTCCCTATTCACCTTGACATTTTTCACGATTCACCATTCTACAATCGTTTCACGCTGAGACCTCCATCATTCGACCTTTGCAACCCAGAAGATGTATGCAATACCTACCTGTCATGGGTAGCATACCTGTACTGTACTCAAGCAAGTACTGTATCGTACCCAAGATGATATTATTCCTTAACTGATTCATGTTTCTGCCATCATCTATGCCATACCCGTTTTCTGTTACTTCCTTCACCTGAGCCTCTATTTGGTTGATTAGAGAGATGGATTGAATAAGCGGGTTTTCAGGCTCGTGGGACTAAAGAGGCATGTTCTCAAGTCTGTGATAAAATCTCTCCAGGTGAGAGAATTGATGGGAATTGATTTCCTGAGGGAGCTCAATTGCATCTATAATGATATGAGAATTCCTGTATGGCATGTTGTTGAAGCCCTAGAAGGGAAGTGGGGCAGTCGAAGGACTATTGATCAGAGAAGGGGCACACTTCTTGGGGTAGAACATGCATGTGGGGAATGAGAGGCTGTAGGTTGCTAGTTTGAGTTGGATCCTTGAAATGAGATCCTTCCTTTTGTCTGATTTGTCTCAACCTAGCCTAGGAATCCCTTTACCTAGGTGGAGTTTAGTCCTAGCTCAGGGGTGACCCACAGTTGAGAGTGATGAGCATTGTGGTCTAAGGCTGGGAGGATCATGGAAGGTCTGCATGTAGTTGGTGGACTTCTATAAAAAGATAAGTATCAATTATGTGTTCATTTGCATACTCTACATTTATACATGTATTTATATTTATGGGTATTACCTGTGTATGCTGCATGTATATGTTTACTGTTATTTCCACATGAATCTGTGTATTATCATAATGTAGTTGTTTGTTTAAAGCTATCTAGATACAGCTGAAATTATTGTAAGTTTTTAAGTGGCATGATCCAGTCTGGGTAGGTTGGGTATGTTACAATGTATTAAGTTCTGCAAGATTTTAAGTGTGGCATAGCCTAGTAGGTTTAAGGATGGGTGTGTTACATGGAAATTTCTCTGGTGGATGTAGCCCACACTGGGTGGACCACATATATCTGTGTATCTATTGCATTGTGTATATTATGTGTTTTATTTCCGCATTTGTTTTAATTTATTGCTTTGTGTTCATGTTTTTCTAACAACTGATATTAGAGTGAAAGGTAACTCGTAGGAAAAGAGGGTTCCTGGTTTGAGTGGGAGCAATGGTGGAATATAGAAAGTTTAGGGTTGAGAAATTTAACAGCCAAAACTACCAGTTATGGAAGATGCAGGTGGAATATTATTTATCTCAGAAGGATCTATTCCAACCATTGGGTGGAATAACAAAGAAATCGACAGTCATGAAGGATGAAGAATGGGAGGTTCTTGACAGAAAGACACTAGGAATGATACAACTGAGCCTGGCAACATCAATGGATTTCAATATTTCAAAAGAAAATAAAACAAAGAGATGATGGATGCATTGGCTAAATTGTATGAAAAACCCTCGACACCAAATAAGGTATTTCTAATGAAGAGATTATTTAATATGAATATGTCAGAACATGGGTCTATTGAATATCATGAAAATGAATTTAATATGGTTACTAATCATCTAAGTTCTTTAAAATTGGACTTTGATGATGAGGTCAGGGATCTTTTAATCTTGTGCTCATTGCTAGAAATATGGAATGACTTGTTCATGGCTGTAAGTAACTATGTCTCTGGTTCAAACACTCTAAAATTTGATAATGTTTTTGGTGTCATCCTTAGCGAGGAAATGCGGTGGAAAAGCACAGGTGAGACATCAGGTAATGAGTTGATTGTGGATAACAGGGGAAGAAAAAAGGATAGAGGAAAGGGCTCAGGGAACTATGGGAATTGTAGGAAGGGAATATCCAAATCCAGACTGGGAAAGATAGAGTGCTAGAATTGTGGGAAGAAAGGATATCCGAAGAAAGACTACATAGCTCCAAAGAAACAAAGAGATGGTCAACAAGAGAAAAATCAAGAAGCAAATGTAACAGGTGATGTGTTACAAGATGCTTTGATTCTTTCTGTAGATAATATTTCTGATTCATGGGTAGTAGATTCAGGGTCTTCATTTCATGCCACACCCCATAGGAAACATTTTCTAGATTACATTCAAGGTGATTTTGGACAGGTTCATTTGGGTGATGATGCACCATGCAAAATTGTTGGAATGGGTAAGGTATAAATAAAGAAAAAGAATGGAAACCAATGGTTGTTGAAAGAGATTAGACATGTTCTAGATATAAGGAAAAATCTAATTTCAATATGACAGTTGGAAAGTGAAGGTTGTATATCTATATTTATAGATAAGTTGTGGAAGGCCACCAAAGGATCATTGGTGATAACAAAAGGAGAGAAGGTAGGTACATTTTATTTGTGTACTGGTAATACTAACTCTTCTATCTCTTTAGCTTCTACAAGAGTGGATACAAGACTATGGCATCATAGGATTGGACACATGGTTGAGAAGGGGATGAAAATACTTCACAAAAGAAATTTGTTGCCAGATATTAAACAAATTGATTTGGATTTGTGTGAGCACTGTGTTTATGGAAAATAGAAAAGAGTTAGATTTCTCAGAGTCGGAAAAGAAAAGAAGAGTGAAAAGTTAGAGCTTGTGCATACATATGTATGGGGCCCATCTCAGGTATCATCTCTTGGTGGCTCTCATTATTATGTTACTTTTATTGATTATGAAACTAGAAAAACTTGGGTTTATTGAATTCGAAAAAAATCTAATGTTTTTGATACTTATAAGAAATGGAAAGCTTTGGTTGAGAATGAGACAGGAAAAAGGTTGAAGCGTCTCAGATCAGACAATGGAGGTGAATACTGTGGCAAGGCATTTGATGATTATTGTTCATACCATGGGATTCGTAGAGAGAAGACAGTTCCAGGAACACCAAAAGAAAATGGTGTGTAAAAAATGATGAACATGACCATCATGGAGCGTGCAAGGAGTATGAGATTGCATGCAAGGTTCCCCTTACAGTTTTGGGAAGATGTTGTAGATACTATGGTTTACTTGATAAACAAAGGAATTCCAAGATCTTTGGATGGTGGAATTCCAGAGGAGGCATGGACAGGTAAAAAGGTAAACTATTCATTTTTTAAGACTTTCGGTTGTGACGCATTTGTCCATATTGATAAAGAAAATAAAATAAAGCTTGAGGAAAAATCCAAGAAGTGTATCTTTATTGGATATGGTGTTAATGATTTTAGTTATCTCTTATGGGATTATGAAAATCAAAAAATCATTAGGAGTAGAGATGTCATATTCAATGAGAAGGTCATGTACAAAGATCAGTTGCACGGAAAGAAGCAAGAAAAAGAAAAACCAAAATACACAGTGCTTGATGAGATCATTGAGAAAGAAATTCCAAAGGTACCAAAAAATAAAAATGTATAAGAACAGGAGCAACATGTACCAAAAACGCCTGCAAGTGTTGTTAGAAGAAATACCAGGTTAAGTAGACCCCCTGAACGATACTCTCCTTCATTATATTATTTATTGTTGATTGATTCTGGTGAACTAGAAAGTTATGAAGAGGCAATGCATGTAGAAACTAAAAAGAAGTGGGAGCAAGGCATGAAAGAGGAAATGGATTCCTTGGTAAATAAACAGACTTGGGACTTGGTTCAGTCGCCTACAGGGAAAAGATCATTGCAGAATAAATGGGTTTATAGGTTGAAGAAAGAAGATGGAGGAAAAAAGTGGTACAAGGATAGACTTGCTGTAAATGGGTTTGCACAAAAGAAAGGTATATATTTTGATGAAATATTTTCTCCTGTTGTTAAAATGACTTCAATTAGGACTATTTTAAGTCTTGTGGCAATAGAAGATTTTCATCTTGAACAGTTAGATGTAAACACAACTTTTCTCCATGGGGATTTGGATGAAGAAATTTATATGCAACAACCATAGGGGTATGAGGTCAAAGGGAAGGAAAATTTGGTATGCAGGTTGAAGAAGAGCTTGTATGGCCTAAAGAAAGCTCCAAGGTAGTGGTATTTGAAGTTTGACAGGTTTATGAAAGAACAAGGTTATAGTAGATGTCATTCTGATCACTGTGTTTATTTTAAAATGATAGAAAATGGAAGCTATATTATCTTGCTATTGTTTGTAGATGACATGTTTGTTGCAGGGTCTAATATGCAAGATATAAATGTGCTAAAGAAGAAACTAGCTAATTCATTTGTGATGAAGGATTTGGGTGTTGCAAAGAAAATCCTTGGTATGAGAATTACAAGAGACAAGAAAAATTGTAAATTGACATTGTCTTAGGCTGAGTACATATAGAAGGTGTTGGAGTGATTTAAAATGCATAATGAAAAACCAGTTAGTACACCTTTGGCCAACCATTCCAAATTAACTAAGGAAATGTGTTGCAAGACATATGAGGAGCTAGAATACATGTCCAGGGCTCCTTATTCATCAACAATTGGCAGCTTGATGTATGCGACGGTTTGCACAAGACCAGATATTGCACATGTAGTGGGAGTTGTGAGCAGGTATATGAACAATCCATGTAAAGAACATTGGGAGACAGTAAAGTGGATTCTCAGGTATTTGAGAGGTACTTCTACTCATGCATTATTTTTTGGAGGTCCAGACATTGTTCTACATGGATATATTGATTCATATATGGAAGGTGATAAGGATAGCAGGAGCAACACCACAGGGTATTTTTTTAGTGTAGGTGTAACAATAGTAAGTTGGATTTCAAAAATGCAAAAAGTTGTTGCACTTTAAAAAACAGAAGCAAAGTATGTTGTTGCTATAGAGGCTAGTAAGGAAATCATTTGGTTATAGAGGTTTATGGAGGAATTGGGAAAGAAGCAGGAGAACAACATGTTGTACTGTGATAGTGAGAGTGCCATTCATATTGCAAATAACTCAGAATTCCATTCAAATACTAATCATATGTAGCTCAAGTACCATTTCATATGATCCATCTTGGAAGATGGACATTTGAAGTTGGAAAAGATACATACTAGCCAGAATCCTGCAGACATGTTAACAAAGGGAGTAACCACGGAGAAACTGAGTTTCTGCTCAGTTTCAGTTGGTATTCAATCATGAAGGTGGAGATGATAATTTTTCCAGGTCTAAGAAGGATCATAGTCCAACAGATACATCAGCGTTGGAGTTGTTGTGATTAGTCTCCAAGTGGGAGATTGTTGGTTGTGGATCCTGATGATCTTCCTGATTCATAGGTCTTTGTTTTTAGCTGTGTTTATACCCCATCAAGGATGTACACCCCTCCACACGAGGGGGTCACAGGGGGGATTCCCCCCCTCCTACAGGGTTTGGCGGCCAACAGAGGTTAGGGGCAAAGGCTCCGAAGGAAAAATTGCCTTGTAAAATATTGTAATTTCATAGTCAAACTGGATGGTTCATTATAAGGTCGCAGATATGATGGTAGAAGTTATTTTATGTTTTTTTTTCCCTAGAAGACAACCCTATTTTATGATGGAATTATATTGTGGCTGTGTATGTGTGTGATTATTGTATTTTGAGAGAGGATACTGTGAGAGAAAGAAGAGGAAGTTACAACGGGTGTGGTGTAGGTTGTGTCCCTTCATTTTGTTGGATAATAAAAAGGAAAGACCTGGAAATTTCTCTGGTGGACATAGCCCACACTGGGTGAACCATGTATATCTGTGTATCTATTGTTTTGTGTATCTTATGTGTTCTATTTCGACATCTGTTTTATTTTATTTCTCCGCGATCGTATTTTTCTAACATTTACCACTATTAACCTTGCCTCCTGAAGCATTGAGAAAATGTTCAAGAACATATTTGAATTGCTCAACAATTACTGTCGAGGTCCTTCTCAAAAAAATAGTATCATTTGAAAATCTTGAATGGTTCATTCTTTTAACGCCTCTGATCAAATTGATTCCATGAAGGTTACTAGAAACCCTTTCATCTTCAAACTTTCTACTTAATGCCTCAACCATTAATCCTCTACTACTTTTGAAAAATTCAGTGGGCCTCCCATTAACTAAGGGTGATGTTAAAGGGGCCTAGTTGACTAAGCCAAATATTCAACCATTGTAACTAGATAGCGGAATATGACACTCAATCGACTAGATACTCAGGTCGATTAGCCACTCGACTAGGTCGACAATGAAGGTAGTTATGATAGTTGCAAATACCTTCTACTTATTGTAAATGCTCAAATATGCATGAATCTATGATGTAAGAAGATATTGTTATTGATAATATTATACAAAAACTTGTTGTTGGTTCCACCACTACTTTTTTTTTTCTCTTCCTCCTTCTATGTATGCATGTTTGTATATTACTATGTTGTATATTATGGTTGTGTGACTGACTGCTAGTAACTAGTTATTGTGTAATCCGTTAGATGAACACATTGGTTCCATTGTTGGTAGTACATGATATGTAATTGCATATTAGTTGTGTGCATGCATAGATGTTAATAGTTGTGGAGATCCATGAGAGGTGGCAAAGAAATTGAGAACTATTTAAAAAATATGTCACATGGATTCAACTAACATTTGTAGAATAAAGTGTGCAATTTTTCATGGAGACTCACAAAAAAATCCTAGAAGCTATCCTAGAGGAAATAAATAAATTCATTGACAGGGTTTGTCAAATCTAATGAACAAAGGTTGAACTCATATATATGAATGGATTGAGCAAATTGCTACAAATTTCTACGAAGAGAAAACGATTGAAGAGTGAAGCTCATTAGATGACTTGAAGAGAAGATTCTATGATGATCTACATGAAAATTTCCTTTGTATGGTGCCAACCTTGCTACATAAGTTTCTTATTGACAAAGGAATTGGTCACATTGTCGAAGCACAACCTCCTTTGCATACACCAATTAATTCCAACTAGAAGAAGAGACAAAAGGAGTAGAAGTATTTCCCATGCAAGTGAATATGACTGAAAGAATTACCCTCTTCAACCAAGAGTAAACTCAGGGTTGATGATGGGGGGTACCCTCTCATTATATGCCTTAAAAAGAAACCCTAGTCAGCTTGCATTTAAAAAAACCTTGTTAGAATATACTGCAAGCATGCCAAGTAAAGGGAGGAGATAATCATCAACCAAAAGAGAGAGAATATACAATTGATGAGGAAACCAAAAAGAGAATTGAAACAAGTATGCAGCATTATAAACCTATGATTGAAGTCAATACATAATAAGATTTCATAATTTAAAGTTTTTATTTAGAAGAAATCAATAAAAAATTATATTAACCATAGAAAATATTATACTCTTTCATAGAGAAAATATTATATTAGTATAATTACTATAGAAATTATCATTCACATTTAACTATTGTATTTCGATTTTATACATGTTTGGACTTCATCTGTACCTTTTGAGCAACAAGAACTTTGACCACAATTGATTTAAACAATATTTTTTATTCACATCTTCATAATTATAAGTCTTTGTAATAATAGTTCCTTTCATCATTATAGACACTATTTTCCTTGGAGTAATCTAAAATCACAAACAATTAGAAACACCTTTACAAATTTTTCACACAGTTTCTAAAGGTTTGAGGTACACATATGGATTTTCAACACCAACAAACTCATTTCTATATCAATCCCCTTGAATTAGAATGAATTTAAATTTGTCTCAATAATGTTCTCTAAATAAAATGAGACAAAAAATTATCTACATATATACATTGGGATGAAGTCCATTGCCCAACATCAAATGTCTTAAAGAAAATTCTAAGGGATTCTTTGTATCCCTTCAAATACACTTCCTTTGGAAATTACCATTGTTTTGAATCCTCCTTATCAACACTTTGGAAATAAGGAGGATAATTTGGAGACTATGAGATTGAACCTATAGAATATAACCCTTGTATTGATAATTTGAAAAGAGAGAGAAATTTTCACAATCCTATTTGAGGGGAAAACCTCCAAGTGAGCAAGCTCCAATACAATCATAATACTTTACAAAACATTGCATAACCTTTTAGCTCTATAAATAGTTTATTACTAGCAAAACCCTTATCACTTGTGGTCCCATCATTAATGAGTACCAACCACCTACTGGTCTGTGGTCCTTATTTAATTAAAATGAACCTTCACGATTGAATAATTATCCATTAACTACCCAATAGACCTTATTCAAAGAACATGGCCTCATACATTAATTGACTATCTCTTAGGTACCCCAAAGTCAGGAGGTTAGGTTAGAATCCTAACATGCCCTCCCCATTCAAATGTAACATTTTCCTCAAGGATAAAGGTGTGGAAACTACTGTAAAATATTTATTGGTTCCTAGGTAGCATATTTAAGCTACAAATCCTTCCACTATATCATGACTTCTCAAATAGTGGGATAGCCTAGTCAATGCTCTATAGTGGCCACTATTTCCTTTCGCTGATCTAACCAAATGGAACCTTCTTCATCCAATTTGGAATGGTTGCTTTTAACTCAAAAATTCATCACCGTGATCTTCTTCAAACAAGACATGTGAAAGACTGGGTTGATCTTGGAGTGGGCATGAAGAGACAATTTGTAGGCAACTTGTCCAATGCATAGAAGGATTTGATAAGGTCCATAGAACTTTGGCGCTAGATTTTGATGGCCTATTGTATTTGAGAAAGGTCTACTTGTAGGGATAGAGATGAAGAAACACCAAATCTATTTCTTCAAAAAAACACTTACAAAGATAATGATTCACCTGTTTCTTCATTCTATTTGAGCTAGCAATAGATTGTAGAGAATGGCCAATCTGCTGTTAAGTGGGCAATCTGCTTCCTGAACCTTGGATGTGCTTGGGAAATATGAAGAAAATGAGGGAGGATTTTTTCCATAGACAATTTCATATGTCAACATTTTTTTAGTGCTATGATAAGTGGTAGTGTACCACCATTCTTCAAGAGGTAGCCACTAAACCCATTAGTGTCTTCACTTCAATGCAAAAAATCACAAAGAAGATTCTAGGTACTTGTTTTATTTAACAAACAAATATATTATTTTTTATTAAAAATAGGTTGCAGTTGAGCTGGTCAGTGTAATAATACAAAAAATGTATTGTCTCTTAAAACAAAAATCACCATAACCATCAAGAAAAACATGTTTGGTGTAGAAAAGTTTATATCATCCTTCGTAAAGAATCTCAATAAGTTTCTATTGGTATAAAATCTAAAAAGGACACATAAAATAAGAATTGTTCTATATAGCATAATAAAACCTAACACTAATAAAAGACATGCTTGTCGTGTGCCTCATCTTATCCATTATTAGTAGGCCATGATTCTTGATTTTCCAAGTCCATGTCTTTAAGCATTTGATGTATTTTTTCCTCTTCCTTTGGTTCATATGGGACATAATTCATTGGCATTCTTAAATTAGAAGTAATATATTGAGAGCCCTTATTAAGATTTCATACCATATTCCTCAGCATTGAACATTCTGCTTCCGAGGCCTAAATTTTCCTTTTTTGTTGTGGGAGGGTATCCATAATCACTGCATTTTGAGAAATGCACTAGTGCTCATTTTCATGGACCTTAATTGTTACCAAGAATATGGACATCCTGTTTCTATTGTGAACTCTTCATGCTTGTACAAAACTCTTTGCATTTCTTGAATTTCCCTATAAAATTACCATGGCTCATGGGATAATCCATAACCCAAACTCCCACAAAATCCCCAACATAGTATACAATTTTTTTTTAGGATGGAGCAATAACATAACACCCAAGAAGAAAACCAAATGAATGTAAATAGTGATTATAATTGAGTGGCATCTCCGTAATTTCAATGTTTACATGAATGTTATAATACAAGTTCAATGATTAAATGCCCTTTTTATTTTTCATAATTGTTTTCTTAATCCTATGTATGAGGATATTCATATGCAGATAGTGAGTGTAGTTGAGTGGCATCTCTATAATTTGATTGTGTACATGAATGTTATAATACAAGTTCAATGATTAAATTCCCTGTGAAATTGTTAGATCCCTTGTAAAATTGTGAAATCATTGTTCCAATTGTGAAATTGTTGTTTGAGTTTAATGCGTAAAAGTCTAAACATTTTACATTTTTTTTTATTTTTTCCCGTAATTATTATTGGGATTTGGTTATGTAATTGTTGGTGAAATGACTATTTTCCATTGCTTAAATTGTATTTTTGAATGAATAATTCGAATCAACATCTTGAAAAATCTCTATAGCACTAGGATTGTGCAATCTCAACAACTGAAGCCTGCAATTCCATCAACCCTTCTAAAAAATATCTAGAACATTAGGATTGTGCAATCTTAATTAAAACACAAAATTATGAACAAGAGGATCACACACTTGAAGTGACATAGTGCTTACCAATCAAACTTAATTCACCGAATTCCATTACATTTATAGCTTAAAAGATCAACAATAGGATTAGATCAAACTCATAAGATATTGGATCTCAAACCACCCACAAACTAAATTTAGACTCTCATAAAACAAACTCACGAACAAAGCTCTAAAAACATTCACAATTATTCTAGAAGTTTCGAAATTATTCTAACATCCCCCTTTAATGGAGAAATGGATTTTCTACAACACCTAACTTGCTTCTAAAAACTTCAAACTCGAGTTTACCAAGAGGTTTGGTAAATATATCATCAACATTATCATTTGTATTACAAAAAATCAAACCAATTTCTTTTGATTCAATCTTCTCTCTCACAAAGTGGTGTCGTAGCTCGATGTGTTTTGATCTTGCATGATATATTGGATTATGTTCCAATTTGATAACACTTTGATTGTCACAATTGATGCATGTTGGACCATTTTTCTCCTCTTCAACATCTGCAAGAATTCTCCGCAACCAAACAACTTCACAGGTAGCATTGGTCAAGGCTTTATACTCAGATTCTGTTGACGACAACGAAACAATTGGTTGTTTCTTGCTACTCCACGACACAACCCCGGATCCTATATGAAATGAATAGCTTGAGGTAGATCTTCTGTCATCAGGATTTCCTACTCAATCTGATTAAAAAAAACCTGTCATTTCAACATCAGATTCATCAGTATACATAATACCAAAATTTATTGTTCCTTTCAAGTATCAGAGGACTTTCTTTGCATATTTCCAGTGACTTTCAAAACTATTAGCCATGAAATGACTAAGGATGTTGATTGAGTATGCAATGTATGGTCTGGTCGTGGTGAGGTAGTTCAAACTTCCCACCAATGGATGATATAAAGTACCATCTGCCTATTTAGTTCCATCATCACTATATAACTTTGCATTATGTTCTAAGGGAGTTGGCATTGCTTTACATTCACTCATATTGAACTTTATAAGAATTTATTTTGTGTATTTACTTTGAGTGATTAATGTCTTACCAGGCTCTCTCCAAACCTCAAGTCCTAAATAGTAATGCAATTCAACGAGGTCTTTCATCTCAAATTCTTGAAACATCTGACCTTTAATCTCATCAATTAACTTGTGTGCATTTCTAATGAGATCATCCACATATAAAGATATTAAAGAAACATTTCCTTCTTCATCTTTCTCAACATACAGGTTAGGATCACTTTTGTTTTTCACAAAACCATTATGATAAAATAAGGTATCTATATTTACATACCATGATCTCGGTGCTTGTTTCAAACCATATAAGGCTTTCCTTAACCTGCAGACTAGTTGCTCCTGTCCCTGTTTGACAAAACCTTCAGGTTGAACCAAATAAACCTCTTGTTTCAAATCACCATTCAGAAAAGAAGATTTGACATCTAACTGATGTATTGTCCATTTATGTGTTGTAGCTAAGGCAATCAATACTATAATTGTATTCAATTTAGCTACTGGTGCAAAAGTATCATCGTAATCAATTCCCTCCTTTTGTGAATATCCTTTTGCAACTAATCTTTCCTTATATTTGTCAATACTACCATCTGTTTTAAATTTAGATCTACACAACCATTTGCTTCCAATAGGTACTTTGTTTTCAGGCAATTCGACTAATTCCCATGTGTGATTTTTCATAAGAGAGTCGTATTCTTCATTCATTTCATGTCTCCACTCTTCATGTTCTTTAGCTTGTTCATAGTTTACAGATTCTACAACATTCATTACATGGGACATCAATGCACAATATATATACCTTATAGGTGGTTGCGTTTGTCGTGATGACCTCCTTGGTCCTCCACTACTTTCATCTCTTCTCCTGCTTTGTCTTGACTCTTCTCCACATGATGTATCATGGTTACTTGAAGTGTCCATACTTCTTTCATTTTGTTCTTGAACTTGTACCTATTCATGTTCAGGTTTAACCATTGCATCTATTTTGATATTATCATTATTATCATTAGAAATATGCCAAGCATCAACATCATTCATTGTATCACCTCTATCTGCATTCTCATGAAACACCACATCTCTACTTGCAAAAAAATTATGTGAATTGGGATTAAACAATTTGTATGTTTTTTGATCAGTACAATACCCAATAAAAACACACTTGATTGATTTTGCATCAAGTTTTCTTCTCTTATCCTTAGGAATATGTGCAAAGGCAATGGATCCAAACACTCTTAAATGACTGACATCAGGTTTATAACCATGAAAAACCTTAAAAGGAGTTTGGAAATCTAATTTCTTAGTTGGACTTCGATTCTTTAAATAAACAACAATATTAATAGCTTCTGCCCAAAAACCATTATAAATGTTTTTACCTTGAAGCATACAGCGAGCACACTCCACCAGTGTTTTGTTCCTTCTCTCAGCGACACCATTTTGCTGAGGTGTATGAGGTACGATAAATTTTTGTTGAATCCCATTAAATTTACAATAACTTTTAAATGCTCATGATGTATATTCACCACCCTGATCAGATCTGAGAATTTTAATACATTTTCCTGTCTGTTTTTCAGCCATTGTTCTGAATTCTTTAAAATACTCAAATACATCACTTTTTCTTTTTCTGAAATAGACCCAAGTATACCTAGATCTATCATAAACAAAAATAAGAAAGTACGAAGCACCACCAAGTGACCTAGTTTGCATAGGTCTGCATACATCAGTATGAATTAATTCAAGAATATTAGTTTGTTTTTTCGTTGTATGTATGAGAAACTCCTCTCAATGTTTCTTACCAAGTGCACATGATTCACATTGAAAATTATCATTCTTCATAACAGGAAGACCTTCTACCATTCTTTTTCTTTGCAATAACACCAAATCATTGTAATTGAGGTGCCCATACATGTGGTGCCATAACTCTTCTGTTGAGATGGTTGTGGATGCCAATGCAACATGACGGTTCATTATCACATCCAACTTATACAATCCACCAATTCTGGTACCTGTGGAAAAAATCTTGTAGTGTTCCTGGACATCTTTTACAACACTCCTTAACTTACCAAATTCCACTTTTAAATTATTATCAGTGATAGTTGAAACATATATTAAATTCTTTTTAATACCAGGAACATACATCATATCATGAATCTGTCTCAATTGTCCATTAGGTAAGTTCACACTTATTATTCCATAGCCCTGAACTTTATGTGATCTGTTATCTCCTAAATAAATGTGTGTGTCATCAATGTTCTCACAATATTCATCATACCATTCTTTATGACATGACATATGGGCTAATGCATGCATTCTCATCATTAGTTTCAGCAGACAATGCAGCTTTAGAAATACACAACTTAAGATTTTTAAATCCATCATTGATTGAAGTGTCTTTATGCACAAAATTTCCATTATGCATTTTATATATTTGATTGGACTCGTGATTCTTTCTTCTATAACAATCTTTAGCAAGATGTCTGGGTTTTCCACAATATTCACATTCAATATTTCTCTTAACATAAGAATCAGGATGTGCCATATCTTTCTTCTTTGCTTAAAACCTGCCTCTGTTCTTGTCCCATGGTTTACCTCTATATGATCTTTTAACTTTTGCAATCAATGCCAAATCTGAGCCACTTGAGTCTAAATCATAATTCTTCATTCTCTCTTCCTCTTGAAGAAGAATTCCAGCCAATTCATCAAAAATAAGGGGTGTTTGAGTGCTGAAATAAAGACTTTATAATCTTGCACTAAACCTTTCAAAGTGATAGTTACTAAATCACTACAGAAACCTTTTCACGAATATTAACCAACTTATCATTTAAATCTTTAATTCGGAATACTAAATTACTTATGCTTTCATTGGCTTGCATTTTGATAAATAAAAGCTTAATTTTCAAGAATAAAATTCTGTTTGCATTAGAGGTTTCTTTGGAAGTCTTATTATCTCTTATATGAGGAATGATGTTATTCTTTACAGACATTCGCAACAACACTTTAGGCGCACCCATTGTGGGCTTGGACTCATCTCCTTTCACAATCTTCCACAGCTAATATGCTTCAACCACCTTTGTCAACTTAAATTTCCAGTTAACATAATTTTCGCCATCAAGTTTGGTAGATTCATTCAAGTACAAATCAGCGAGAGGATTCGACATACTTCAGAATTAAGAAATTCTGGAAGCGGAGATTAATACCTTGAATGTTAATGCCGGCAGCAATTTTAGGACACGGCTCCCCACAGATCTTCAAACAAGAAGCTAATGATATTTAAGCTTCCCAAGGCACGACGGCTTCTCAATCGGGCAGTCAAAGTTTATGGTGGCAGCCCTTCACACAGGTCGACTCCTCCAAGCTGGCTACAAATTTTGGGATCTTTATGACCAGCAACAAGAGCAAAGGTCGGGCAGTGGATCTTTACTTTGTTTAACACTCTTAATAGGTAAGATTTAGGATTTATGTGGAATTGTGACTTTAACGCTCTTAATAACTAAGATTTAGCTGCTTATGTATGTGTGTTGTTCAAAGTGATTTAGCTGTAGGATAATTAATGAGTTAGTTATTTTAAAAGATGAAGTCTTTTAATAGTACTCTGAAATAATGATAAAAAGTTTCAGTTTTTTTTAGGTAGGAAAAAGTAGGACTCTGAAACGGTGATAAGGAATTTCAGTTTTTTTTTTTATAGGAATAAGTTCAAAAAATGTTCTTTAACAGTAATAAAATATCTCAGTTTTTTTTTTAAGAAAAAGTTTTAAAATAGATTTTTTTTTTTATTATAATGTTCAAAAATAAAATGTTTAAAATCAAAATGTTTAAATTTATTTTTTTTATTATTTTTTATAATTTTTTAATGTATAACTAAATTCAATACCCTAAAAATTTTATTACAATTTTAATAACTAAAATCTTCCATTTCAACAATTCTTATAAATTTCTGAGCAAATTTTGGATGATAAAACTGATTAAAATATATCTATATCTATATAAATTACACTAATTATTTTTGGAACTACCCAATTTTCACGCCACCTCACCCAACAGGGCAAACCACGACCTAAACATGCCACGAAGTAGGCCACAGCATGATGTAACATATTTGTTCATTGTTGTTGGATGATTTTTTTTTTGTTTTTCGAGAATGGCACTGGTTGCTTGTTGATGGACGCTTTCTGAGATAATGGACTGAAACAGGTTTTATGATAATGTTTATTTATCATAAAGATTGTGGTTGTTTGAAAATAACATCATTTTAATATATATATATATATATATATACTAAAAACAAAAAACATTTTAACGTATTTTAATAAATGATTTTAACGTATTTTTTTAATACACGATATGTGATTTTGACAAAAGTGGGACTTTAACGCATGACAGTAAGTTCCGTGAGACAGCGTGGTTGGTATTGACAAGTACCTTTCTCCAAGTGTTGGAAGGAGGTCTTGAGGTCAAATCCGGCTGGGTCTCCGGGACGAATTGTAATGATTTATATCTCTAATATAAATCGAGTTAATTTCTCGTTGGAAAAAAACGCGTGACAGTAACATGCAAAATGAATTTCTCATGATCCCTTGAGTGGCCATCTAACTATTAAAATGTAAGGGTAGAAGACTTTCAAGCAGATTGAAGTATAACATAGAGATTTTATCACTCATATCAAAATTTAAAATTTTGAGATATTTATTTAATCTAACCATTGCAATCTCACAGATTTCATTCCATTTACAATTGCGAGATTTTTATTTAATTTAACCATTGCAATCACATATATTCCACTTACAAATTTTTGAATTTTTTTTATTTAAATTTAAATTTTGTAATTACATAAATTTCCATTTACTTTTCATGAATGGAATATGTACTATGAACACTTTTTTATATATAATAAAACATATACTTTAAATTCTAACCATGGTAATTGAATCAATCAATTGAAAAATAAAATTATATGTAATCTAAACGTTTCCTCTTTATTGGTAACTAAGTCAATCAATTGACAAAGGATTTATTTTGGATTTATTTCTTAGTTATATGTAATTTAATTAAACAACTTTTTTTATTGGGATGTAAATTTGTAGACATTTTTAATGATCATTATTTAGTTTTAAATGGTTATTTTATTTTTTTATTTTTATCTTCTTTATTCCTCATCAAAATTGATGGGATGTAAATTTGTCAACATTTTTAATAATTATTATTTAGTTTTAAATGGTTATCTTATTTTTCTATTTTTATCTTCTTTATCTCTAATCAAATTTGATGAGAGATGTTGGTGATATGGTAGTTCAAATTATCTTTAATGGTTAATATGTGATTTTAAATGATTATCTTATTTTTCAGTCTTTATTTATTTTTCCTCGGTCAAAGTCAAGTTTGATAGGAGATATTGATGATATGATAGTTAAGCTCAAATTTGTGGTATCGTAATAGAACAAATTTTTATTTAGTTAACTATATAATTAATTTATCAATACTTTTAGTGACTATATACTAGTTGCCATAAATTTTCACCTTTGTCTTTTTTATCCCTTAGTCAATTTTGATGGGAGATATTGGTGATATCATAGTTAAGCTTGAATTTGTGGTTTTTAGTAGTCATTTATTTTTTTACCAGTGTCAAATTAAAAAGAGATATTGGTGACATGGTAAATTATTATAACTCATCCTTGATAATTATATTCCATATTGTGATTAAGAAGTCTATATTTTCTTTACCAATTTAGATAAAAAAATTGTGATTTTTTTTTTATATCAAAATGTAAAAAATTGTGATTTTTTTTATATCAAAATGTTATATTGATTTTTCATTTATAGTTGTTTCTTTGTTTTATGATATTTAAAATATTGTAATGTATTCTTTATTTTATAATATTTTTAAAATAAATATTAAAAAATATTAAAATAAAATTTTTACTTAATTAAATATATAATTAATATATAAACGTTTTTAATAACCAATATGTATTCTCAACCAATAATTTAGCTTAATGTTTTTAAAGTTTTCCATATATAATTAATATATGGACATCTTTAATAACCTACATGTAGTTTCAAATAATAATCTAGCTTAATTTGTTTTAAAGACTTTTATCTCTATATTTAATCTGTAGACATCCATACAACACAAATCTTTCCAATTAAGTAATTAGGCATTGTTACTTAGATGAAATGTTTTTTGCATGTCATATGAATAACTGGATATCATTACTCAAAGGAAATCCTTTTTGCATGTCATGCTTATGTGCCCCTAAAATAAGGACATTTGCATATAAGTAATGTCATGTGAATAACTAGATATCATTATTGAAAGGAAATCATTTTTGCATGTCATGCTTATGTGCCCCTAAAATAAGGACATTTGCATATATGTATTGATGTTGGATTGCTACAAGTTCCAACTTGATTATGATGCTAAGTGGAAATTTTACATGTCAAGGTAAATTCACACATAAAAATATCAATTTTAATGATGATATTTTCATTAAAAATGTCAATTTTAATGATAACATTTTTACTAAAAATGCCAATTTTAATAATAACATTTTCAATGTTAGAGTAACTTTTATGGAACTATACTTAATTTACTAAGACATAGTTTTACCTATTTAACATTCTCCTTGACACCTTTATTTTACATCATCGTAAAACTCATTTTCACTTAATTTACTAAGACATAGTTTTACCCATTTCACATTCTCCTTGACACCTTTATTTTACATCATCCTAAAACCCATTTTCATGTTTTTCTTGTCCATTTGATGTTTTTTGTATTTTAATCTTATTAGTATCATTTTCACATCATTTTCAATGAATTTTAATTTAGGCATAATTGATCACATATAATATCTATACATTTGTTATCATAATCTTGGTATTGACACCTACTAAAATTTTCTACATAAACACATATAATTTTTGCACATACATTATATATATAATAATCTAATTGTCATTAAACTCAATACACTTATATGCAAATATATTGGGAAAACATGAAAATATATTACCTTAACCAAACACTATATTATGCATGATTGCTCTACATATTTTCTCTACAAAAACTACATAATATACCTCACTTGTGTAATTTACATCACATGTGCTCTATCCCCAAGCACATGCAAGTCACGGTGGGGTGTTTTTACTTCAAAATGGACTTTATGCATGCATGGGAGTAGTCAACCTCGTACATGTAACACTTGGTTGACATGAGAATGAAGGTGATGAATCTTCTTATAAACAATCAACCTATTTAGAATCCAAAACAACTTGTTTACCCCCACGATCATGACCCACGATCATGATCTTCACATTATTTGCACAATAACTTTACATAGTGCCTCCACCATATTAATTATTATAATAATAATGTCAACTCAAATTAGAACAACTAATTAGAATGAGGAATATAACACAGATATGAATGACCAAAAACGTGAGGTGCTAAAATTGCATTCTAACCACAAAAAAATTACTTCAAACTATTTCTACAAAAAATTAAATGTTTCCAAGTCTTCCCTAGCATGTTCCTCTACTTAAGCTATCATTAAGTACTTCAAAATAATCCACATTTCATTATATAAAAAGTTACGAATGTACACATATATGACTTCTCCCACTACACTTACAAATGCAAACAATCCAAATGTACTCACCATTGTTTTCATTTATACTTTTTTCATGGAATTTTTTTTCTCAAATTATATTAGATATATAATTTTTTCGTCTTTCATTACAATAACACGATTTTCTAAATCCTCAATTACTTCCAAAACTGGTAATTTCAGCACAGTCCAAAACTATACATAAAGAAGGAAGTTCATAATATATCTCAATACATCTACCACTATTCTAAAACTTGATATAAACTGGATAATAATACCAGACATATAAACAATAAAGCCCTAAAAAGATAAATTCATCTTTCTTAATCTGCTTCTATTATGCATATTCATCAATGAGTCTTTATCTGTCTTCTTGGGCCTTCATCTCCATTTATCCATTGATAAAAAGTAACTAGTCCTTCAGGTTCAGTCATAGCCTGCTTAGAGAGAAAGTCTACATCAGTATTAAAATCTCTATAGATGTGCTGGAATGCAATAGTATGAAAGTTTTGTATAAGTAATTTTATTCTTTTCTTCCATCCTTCTATGGAAGTCACCATCAGTGTGCCCTTGTCCCTAAGCCAATCAATAAAAACTTTTGAATGACCCATAATATGGATACATGGAATTTTCAAGTAATCTGCTAGAATTAAAGTAACCCATGCTCCCAAGATCTCTGCCCTCGTATTAGTTCATTTACCACAATAAAAAGTCCATTTATAAACAATGGTCTCCCAGGTTTTTATGACTCCTCCTGCCTCACTCCTAACACCATCTTTTGTAGCTGCACCATCGAACCATGAAAGTGTTGTATTTAGACTTTGATGTATCCAAATAGTTCTTGGAAGTCGAGACTTTACCTGACTGCTGAAGAATGTAAGACGAGCCAGGGTCTTATAGATTATCGAGTGCACTGAAGGTGAAGTATTCTAAAAAATAACCTTATTTTGTTCAAGCCATGTGAACCATATGACATATGATGCAATCGATGTAGTCATAGTCTTGTTCATGTACCCGTTTTTCAAACAATCCGATAGAGAAATTCTTGTCCATTCTCCATCAAGAATTAAATTATGTTTTAATAATTTCCAAACTGTAATTGAGAAAGGACAAAGTTTGAAGATATGAAATGGTGTTTCCAAATCCTTTTTACAAAGTGGACAGCGTCCCGGGCCCTCCCATCCTTTTCTCTGCAACATATTCCATGTAAGAATTTTTTCTTCAATTACCAGCCAAATAAACAACTTTACTTTTAACTGAATTTGCCACTTCCAAATCGATAATCTCCAATTCTCCACTTTTGTTAAGAATTTTGATGAAACAATGCTTAAATAAAAGTTCCTTGCCGTTAGGTTTCCTGGGTTGTCCCCGCCCGTCCACATTACTTGATCGAAACCTTCTTTTAATATCACCCCGGAGTCGATAATATTTTTCCTGAATAAGTCCCATTCTAATGCCAGTACGCCCTCCAGGCCCAACTCAATACTCTTTACCCAATAATCAGAAAGATTTGGTGCATTTAATGGGTTCCTTGCCTGTGCCAAAGTCACTATATTTTTTTCTTTTAATGATTCCTGTAATGGAGAGGATAAAAATGAACTATCCCCGATCCCCAATATACGATCCTTCCCCAGGGACACTAGATCTCCTATTCCTGGATTCCAGCTTATTCCATGTAATATAAGATAAGTCACCTTCAATAAACCGCTCCATATTTTTGAAACTCCATTTTGTATAAAGGAATTAGATCTTAGCCTGGAAGTAACATTCCTGTTGTCAAGATATTTATCCATGATTATCTTATGCCAAATACCTTTCCCCATAAGAACTCTCTAGAGGGTGATTTTTGGTAAGGATTTGTTGAAATAAAAAATATTGAGGATGCCCCAACCCCCCATCGATTTTGGAACATAAATCTTCTCCTAGTTGCATAAATGTAGGTGATGGGACACACTATCTCGTTTCCACGGGGATTTGTACATCCTCCTCCTCATCAAATTCAAAAATGAAATGGGGACAACTTCCATAGAGAGCCAATGATTGTTAAAGTTTCTTTTAGCAGAGTTAGAGGACCTCCCAATGACAACCATCGATAACACCAGTTATTGATTCTCTTTTCAAATTTTTTTAGTAGTCAGTTCCATTCTTCCAAGCGTTGTGCCCCCGCTTTGAGATAAAATCCCAGATATTTGAATCCCAGGTCCATTGATACAAAATTAAATGGGAAAACAACTTTGAAAACATTTAGATCCAACTCAGTTAAAACAACATGATGAAAAGTAGATTTTACAATATTTATTTGTAAGCCTGAAGTTAAGCAAACAAATTTCATAATTTTGTCAATCTCCCACCACTCCTGCATAGTAGCCTTTGTTAAAATAACCACATCATCTACAAAAAGTATATTTAAAATTTTTAAAGTTCTCGAAACCAAAATATCTGTCAAAATACCAACACTCTAACTAGCTTTCAGTAGGAGGCTCAATCCTTCCATGACTAGTATGAATAGTAAGGGGTTTACAGGAAAACCTTATCGCAATCCCCTGCTACTCTTAAATAACTCCATAGCTTCACCATTTACCAAGATTGGAGGATACTACACAACTTGTAATCCGGTCGGTCATATTGATTCCCATACCAATTTGTAGCAAAATTAATCTCAACAGATCCCAATTAACACAGTCATATGCTTTCTGTAAATCAAGATTTAGTACTAGAGATTTGATTTTTGTCTTCTTTATGCTATGGACACATTCGTGTACTATACCTATGGAATCCTGTATCTGTCTCCCCTGAAGGAATCCCAACTTCTCTTCAGAGAGCGATCTAGAGAGGAAAGGTTTAATGTGATCTTCTATAACCTTTGAGATAATCTTATAGCATAAATTACAAAGAGAAATCGGACGGAAGTCTCCAAAGAGATGAGGTTTATTTACTTTCGGAATAAGAGTGATAAAGGTGGAATTTAAAGATCCTGCTATATATCCTTTTCCCTAGACTCCTCCACCATTTCAAGTAGGTCTTCCCCTACAATATCAAAAAAATCCTTAAAAAACTCGACAGTCCAGCCATTTGGGCTCAGACTTTTATCTATTTTGAACTTGGATAAAAATTTCTGAAGTTCCTGCAAATCAACTGGTTTGAATAAAGCCTCGACTTCCAAATTATTTATCATATCTTTAAATAAGGCAACCATCTTAACTTGTTCTCTTACCAGAGGACCCATCCTATTTTTATAAAAATCTTTAAAGTGTCGAAAATAGTCTTTTTTTTAATTTTCCTGGCCACTGTGTGTTTGTCCCTCCTCATCCTTTAACTCCCAAAGATATTTACTATTCCTCCTAAAACTCACGTAACTATGAAATAATTTTGGTATTTTGATCTCCACTCTATAACCAAATGGCTCGACTGCGTTGACGCCATTGTTCCTATGTTTCAAGTAGAAAATTTTGATCTTTCTTGTTCCAGTGACTTAAGAGACCGATCACCAAAATTATTATAGATACCAACAGTTGGATTTTGTAATCTAAATGTTATCTCCTTTTCCAACTCCAATAGTATATAACTTTTATGATACCTCACCTCCTTTTGCCAGGCTCTTGTTAAAATTTTCAACTCCTTAAGTTTCCAAACAAGTCTCCTTTGTCTTCCATCCCCCATGATATACTTAGGATATCTCTAGAGTTTCTGTACTATCTCAATAAAGAGACTTTTTGTTGACCATAATGGATTAAATATGAAAGGAAAAGCTTTAAACTACAAAGTCGAATCAAGCTGTAAAACAATCGGTGCATGATCAGAAATGTAGGGAAACTCAACCCATGCCCTGTAAATTCCCACCGATGCCAAAAGATCTTCTAAAATGAGCACCCGATCAAGTCGCTTAGAAATAGCTTCAATACCAGCACGATCGTTCCTCTAGGTTGGCACCAAAGTTCCAGGAACAATATCTATCAGCTTATTCTTATAGAAATAATTAATAAAATAGCTGGCCATAGTACCCAATGTACGTTTTCCTCCCCATATCTCCCCAGATGAGAGAGTCAAGTTGAGATCACCATCAAGTACTAAATTAATTTGTGCTAGGATTCCAGACTTCTCTAGAATTTCCCAGAATAGTTTAGGCTCCGAACACGACCCATATATATTAATAAAGGATAGATGTCTCTTACTTTCCATATCCAAACCTGTCAATAAAATTCCACCACATGTGAGATAGGGAATCAACTCAAAGGAATTTGGGTCCCATGAGACTAATACACCCCCATATTTACCCATAGAATTTACCGCACAATAGTGCCATCTAGGTCTTAGTAAATTAAAAAAAGCATGAGCTTTCTCTGTATGGACTAAAGTCTCCTGAATAAAAACAATACTTGGTCGCACTTTATCAAGAAGTCCCCAAACAAAGGCTAATTTTAGGATGCCTCCCATTCCTCTGATATTGAGTGATATTAATAACATTATTTGGAATGAGCAAGGGGCTTCAATGCTCTAAGGGCCCCACCATCAGTGGAAAGTCGTAAATAAGGTTCAACAACCTTTTCAATGGTTTCTTTTTTCCTAGCACTTTGAGTTTTCAGTAGCGAGTGCTCAATACCTAAACCACATGACCATGCAAACTCTTTCCCAGTACCCCCCCCTTCTGTACATTTACCACTGTAATCACCAGGAGCAGTTTTCGGGACCGTTTCTAGTTTACCAATAAAAATTGGCAATTTAATAGAGGAATCGTTATCACGAATAAAAGGGATAAGGGAATCAAGTACCACAATCATATTTGACTCTTCATTTTCCAGTTCACGGAAACTAGGAATAACAATGGGTGATTCGGGAACAGGTTGACTAGTGCCTGGGAAATGTGAAGACACATCAGGAGAGAAGTGGTCTAAAGTAGGGATACCATTAGTGGGTAAATCAGTTGACACAGCCTATCAGTTCTTTTGGACCACAAGATCCAAAACCCTAAAAATAGTCTGTGAAGTAGAAGGAGAGTCAGAGTCTTCAGTGGAGTCAACAGTGTCTCCCGAAAGTCCATTAGTTGATAAAGGTGGTGAAACGACATCAACAATAACTTGTTTAATCCATTAAGAAGATAAAACCAATTCTCTTTCCCCCGAAGTCAGTGTGTGGTAAAAATACAGATAGAGGGATTGAATCTTACCTAATACCATTGAGGAGGGTTCTCGAAAGCTCAATTCTCTTCCAACAAAACCTTCAAAACCCGTATCCATCGTTTCATCAGGCTAGGAGTAGTAACCTCTAAGAGGTTCCAACAAATCTTCAAGTAATTTCTTTCCTTGACACTCTCGATGAAGGTGAGTATTGCTTCTGCAAAAGCTATAGCGGAAAGGAATCCCTAAGTAATCAAGCTTCTGCAGTATAACATTACCCCGCCACTCGATTTATAAAGTAGCAGGAAGTCCATGTTGAATATCAATTTTCACCATCACCTTACCGACCTTTCTTGCAAACCCCGAAAGATTTCCTTCATCCGTCATGATAAAATTACCAAGAGAATTACCAATATCTTTTAATGCTCTAACATTCCATAAAAATGAGGGTAACCATGGAAGCAAGACCCAGATATGTCTATATGGGAAAACATCAGTGTCCGGGTTGAAATCTAATCTCCACCTCTTTAGCATTAAGCTACTTGTTCCATCCACCCAGTATGAGTTCAACAATAATGTTGTGTCTTCCGTACTCCTACAGAGAAAGCCAAACCAACCTTTAGATAAATTGTACATATCTGGGACGTATCCAATGACCGGACACCAAATCTTCTCTAACCAGGCAGTGAGTTTTTCAACACTCATAGTCTGATAGGAAAATCTTCCTACAAGTTCACATAAGGTGAGCCTACAAGTATCTTCTAAACCTATGTCTGTGCCGAGAACCATTCTCTTAACCGCCTTCAAAGCTTTCCACTTTTTCCTATATGTCCGGTTACCAAATGCAACTGACGTGAAATCCACCTGGTTCTGGGCTATGCCAACACCACCACCTGTAAGTTTAGTAGATCTATGAACCAAATAAGTAGCCCCTAAATCATCAACAACTAGGGCTAGTAAAAAGGTATCAAAAGATGGGGGATGTGAAGAGTTTAAGGTACAGGGTTCCTGTGTAACAGAAGTTATACCAAGTGCTCCGGAAGAATAATGCTTAGGGTTTGAAGTGAGATATGAAGTAATACGGTGCGTATTAACTGTATCTAACTGCCAAAGCTCATTCACAGGCTCACTCAATAAAGCCTGTACCTTCGCATTAATAGTGTCCAATCTGGAGGAGGCCATCTGGATACCACTGAGTGAAACCCCTTGGAAAAATGAGAAGTTTAATTTAGGATATGACCCCACCTTCTCTATAAAAAACAAAAATAATGTGCTCTGACAGAAGTAAATGCAGTTTTAAGTCACTAAAAAAAAACTGAAAGTTTAGTTAAGAGGTGCCAGTATAACCTATAATCCGGTTCAGTTTTCGAAAGGAGAAATAACTAACCCCCAAAGCTAAAAGGCCTCTAAACACCACGAAGAAGAAATGAACAAAAAACCGAAAGCTATAAAAAGAGGTAGGGAAGTCTTATTAACACTTTTTTTTATGCGAAAGGAAAATGTAACCCTATTAGCTCTCCATCCATGGTTGCTCTGGTTAGTCTCTCGTGCTCTGTAAATTGAAATCCATCGCTCCAACGGTCACGGTCACTGGTTATACTTGATAATGTACAATGAAATATTTAAATCACTATATATTTTGTCACCATTTAGGAGTAAAAAATAAAAGTTATGGCTTTGTTGGGTCAATTGTTTTGGTGCTTTGGGGTCCTAAAACATTTGAATCATGTTTTAAGCATTAAATGGATTCTCTTTTTGACAAATATTTGTGAACACATTTTCTCATGGTTTAATGTTGTTCTGTTTGTCAAGATCTTTGTAATGGTCCAAAGTGTTCTTCAATCATAATTCATATGAATGATTTATGTATCTGACCAAGGAAAATTTAAAGATTCATAATCATCCTAAAGTGTAGAAACTTTGAAGAATCTTACTGATTCTTAAAATGCCAACCATTAAATGTTTGGTGATATTCTTGTAAAAGATTCAAATTTATAAGAATTTTATATAGTTTTTATAAAATTTTGACTATTTTTAGAGTTAAATATTTTTATCTTTTAGAATTTGGGCAAATCATTTTAGAAAAAAAATGGAAATTGGTGAATCTTTTTTTGGAAAAAAACATGAAAAATTAACCCCTAAATTTTCCTTGTCTCTTACAAGTTGACCTAAACTTTGACCACTACTGTGCTAAATGAATATAACACCAAATTCCCCTATTTACAGATAGAGCTAATAACATGTAAATATCAAAAAGATAATCCATATTTTATAACATTTGGACTTATTTATGAGAATGTGTCTTTAAAGATGAATCAAAACTATTGTTTCCAAAGTGAAAAATTAGTGTTTTCAAAATGCGATATCAAATTTCAAAAATAAATACTAGATTTGAAAGTGTAAATATTATCTTATGAAAATGTAAATATTAAACTCAAATTTAATAATTAAATTGTTTTTATGAATAAATCACTTATCAACTATGCACAATTGTTTCTAGACATTCAAAATAACAAATGTGTAAGATATACAACTATTGAATTTTAATACTAATTAGCTCTCATCACTTAAATCAATAAAAACTTATATTAACCAAATAAAATATTATACTCTTTTCACAAAGAACATATTATATTATTATAATAATCTCTTATCATTTAAAGTTTTTTATTTAGAAGAAATCAATAAAAACTTATATTAAGCAAATAAAATAAAATATTATACTCTTTCACAGAAAAAAATACTATATTATTATCATGACTATAGAAAATATCATTTGAACATTTAACTACCATATTTATAAAGATTTGCACCTTGAACACAATTGATTTAAATAATATTTTCCATTCACACCTCATTAATAGAAAAACTCTATAATAGAGTTTTTCTATTAATGCCCCCCTCCACCCACATTCACACCTCATTAATAGAAAAACTCTATAATAGAGTTTTTCTATTAATGCCCCCCCTCCACCCACATATAATTATAAGCTTTTGCAGTAATAGTTCATTTCATTATTATAGACACTCGTTTCCTTGGATGGAGTAATCTAAAAGCATATTGCTTTTACAGAAACACCATTACATTTTTTCAACCAATTCTAAAGGTTTAAGATATCCATATCGATTTTCAGCACCAACAAACCCATTTCTATATAATCCTTTTGGATTAGAATGTATTTAAATATTTTTTTTTCTTAATATTGTTCTTTAAAGAAAATGAGACAAAAATTCATCTACATATATACATTGGGATGAAGTCCATAACCTAACATCAACTATATTCAAGTAAATTCTAAGGGATTCTTTGTACTCAGATGACACTCCTTTTCGAAATTACCATTGTTTTCAATCCTCTTTACCAACACTATGTAAATAAGGAGGATAATTTGGAGACAATGAGATTGAACCTATAAAATATAACCTTTATATTGATAGTTTAAAAATAGAGAGCAATTTTCACGATCCTTTTTTAGGGTACAATCTCCAAGTGAGCAAAGCTCCAATACAATCATAATACTTGTCAAAACATTGCATAACCTTTTATCTCTATAAATGGTTTTTAAATAGAAAAACTTATCACTTGTGGTCCCATCATTAATGAGTACCAACCACCTACTGGGCCTTATTTAGTTAAGATGACCCTTTTACATTGAATAACTATCCACTAACTACCTAATACGCCTTACTCAGAGAAGGTGGTCTCATACATTAATTTACTAGCTTATAGGTACCCCAAAGTAGGGAGGTTAGGGTAGGACCCTAACATGCCCTCCCCCTTCCAACATAGCATTTTCATCGAGGCTAGAGGTGTGGAAAATAATGTAAAATTTATATTGGTTCCTAGGTGGCATATTCAAGATACAAATCATTCCACTATATCAAGGCTTCTCAAACAATGTGCTAGTGTAGTCAATGATCTATGTCGGCCACTATTTCCTTTAGATCTAACCAAATGGAACCTTCTTCATCTAGTTTGGGATGGTTGATTTGAACTCTTCAACTCATAACCATGATCTTCCTCAAGCAGTACATGTGAAAGATTGGGTTGATCTTGGAGTGGGTAGGAATAGCCAATCTGTAGGCAACTTGTCCAATGCATAGAAGGATATGATAAGGTCCATACAAGTTTGGTGTTAGCTTTTGGTGGCCTATTTTATTTGAGAGAGGTCTAATTTTTTTTTTTCTTTCCAATGGAATACCTCACGGGAAATTGCAGAGTAATTCCCCACTTCATGGATGGTAAATGGGTTAAATCATCGACCCTGATTACAGGGACTAACCCCAAGGGGGAACAAGAGATTCAAACCTGTGAGCTCCTCCATTGGGGATAGCTTCACGTATGGATCATAACCACTTGATCTAACCCTTGGGGCTGAGAGAGGTATACTTATAAAGCTACATATGAAGAAACAAAAAATCCATTGCTTCAAAAGAACTCTTAAAGCGATGATGATTCAACTTTTACTTCATTCTAATTGAGCTAGCACCAGATTGTAGAGAATGGACAATTTGGTGTTAAGTGTGCAATCTGCTTCCTAAAACTTGGATGTGCATGGTAAATATGAAGCCATCAAGGGAGGATTTTGGTCATAGACAAATTCATATGTCAACATTTTGTTAGTGCCATTATAAGTGGTAGTGTACCATCATTTTGTAGTGTACAAAAAAAATAGTATTTTGTATTAAAAAGAGGTTGTGGATGAGTTGGTCAACATAATAATACAAAAAGGATGTTGTCTCTTAAAATAAAATTAGCATGACCATCAATAAATACATGTTTGGTGCAAAAGCGTTTATATCGTCCTTCATAGAGAATCTCAAAAAGTTTATACTAGTATAAACTCTAAAAATACAACTAAAATGAAAATTGTTTTGCATAACATAAGAAAATTTGATACTAATAAAAGACATGCTTGTTGTGCCTCATATTGAACATTATTAGTAGGCCATGATTAATGATTTCCCAAGTCCATGTATTTAATAATTTGATGGTGTTAGCAATAGAAGTCACCTTCAAATTGCATTGAAGGTAAGACCAGTATCCATCAATTTATATGTCACAGGTAATTGAGTTTTGAGTGGTCAAATGGAGAAAACTCAATAATAATAGTGTTCTAACTCAGAAATCTGGACTAGCATGCACTAGCCATTGAGGTCTTGAATCAACTTCAGTCAGTAAGTTGGAGTAAGGGTGAGTAGGAGGAATATTTAGTGAGAAAAGTGTAGAGGTTCACTATGAACATCAGATTTTCCAGCAGCCTAAGGAGGAAAAACTTAAACAAAAGGTCCTCTTGGATTCAAATTTCAAGGAAGCTGAAAGAAATCATAACATTACTATAATCAAATATTTATCATAATACAGTTACAACAATCCATGTGAATCAATCAAACATGAACTCTCTCAGTATCAGAGGCAAATAAGATGGAGTAAGAAAGATGACTTAGATTAACCAAGATGTCTCAAAAAACAAATACATAACTAGAGAACCAGTTGTTCTCAATCAAATTATTACAATAGCAAGGAGCTTATCTCAACCATTTGACCATAAAAAAATATTGAAACTGAGTATATATACTCAGAACTGCTGCAACTACTATGAGTGTGATCGAGACCTTGCATTCAAATCTTCTAGTCGACACTCGCTATGTCAGACTGTGCAGGCCTTGTCATGTCAGATGCGAGACAGGTGCAATTATGCGTTTTACAGGAAAATCTATCCAGGAGGAATCTTCGGGTGGACAGTCCACCTTCATGGATTCTCTCTGCAATGCTTTCCATTTATGGGGTGAGACGAGGTCCCAATTGTTGCCCCTATCTTCAATAACTTCCTTCATTGGGATCAGGACGAGGCCTGAAACCCATGAATTCTTCCAAGCAGTGCCCATAACTTCTTCAAGTCAATCCTGATGCCTCGAGGCTCTGCAAATCTTCTCCTATGACCAATACGGGCACTGTAGGTGCTAAGCTCCTTCTTCATCACCCCTTCATTCTTGTGACCTCGAGCTATGACCTAACACTTATCCCATATGATGCTTCAGGATTTCTCCCTTTGAATATTTTCACAACACCAGACCACAGAATTCTCGATGCCCGCTTTGAGGAAATATCTAAGCAATGAGCGCTAGTTTATTTTCCCAGGCACACCCCCCATATGACCTCGGCTTGTGACTCGGAGCTCCACCTCTGAGCACTTTGAAACTTTGGACTTCAACCACTTTGACACTTCGACCAATTCGGGCTTCGGCCACTTCGGCACTTCGGGCTTTACGCATCTCTCATTTCAAATTCCCCGAAGTGACTTTCTCTACAGCTCGAATCTGGTGCCATGTGTCTCTCTGGATTGGATGACTCCTACTCACTTCGGGTTTTGGGACTTCAGACCTTTTATGAAAAAATTTAACAATATTTCAAACTCCCAATTCCTGTGATAATTTTCCACCGTCGATCTCTCCTGATGAGATCTACGGTCCAGATTTAACTTTTGCTTGACCTTGGGACTTCAAACCTTTTTCTATGGCGCTATACTTCACGCATTTTTAGATTTCGAACACCCATGAACCACCAATATGAACTCCACATGGAATCCCAGCCGTTGGAAGTTGAACTCACCTGTTTGCTTGATTTGAGTCTGGAATGGGTCGCTCTAAAAGGTGCTTTTTGAAATCAAGACCGATACTGATCCGGATTATTTTCGGCACGAAATGAGAGCGGAGATATAATAAAGAAATGCACAGAGATATTGCATATATTCAATAATATAACAGAACTGTATCAGAGATGCAACCATAAACACAGATATACAGTAATACACGATTTCTATTGATCAAATAAATGTACAGAGACTGTAAAAATAAAGAGTGAAAGACTCGCTAGAATGGTGGCAGCTTATCTTTGAGAAGAGATGTGATAGCTACTCGCATTCGTAAGAATATGATTACAATGAGGCTTTGAAGGCATTTTTACAATAAACGAGAATGTCAAAAGTCCTAGACATCAAAAAACCTAACCCTAGGAGATGAAGCGCCAAAAGTCATGTGGACCCCGTTTGGGTAAGTTAGTACATCAATTTCCTGGGGTCGTAACTTTTGCATACGATCTCCGTTTTAGGCATATGATAGCTTGTTGGAAAGGTATCGTCAAGGCGATTCATTTTGGGGGCTCAATCATGCCTTTGGCTATCATTAATAACCTCTATCTAAAAAAACCTTCATTTAGGCCCTCAAAATGGCTCCGGAAGTTAAAACCTGCTAAAAATAGTAAATTGCCAAAATTGCCTGAAAGCTGTTTTGAGCCAGTTGGAAAAGGTGGGTGGCCACCAATATCCACCTAGATCAATCCTCCCTCCTTAGGAAGCAATGGTCTCTATTGCATTGAGTTCCCGGGGGAGAAGGAAAAGTGTTTGTTGAATCTACATCTTGGTGAGCTGTTTGTCTTGTTGGAGACGTCGCACTTCTCAGTTTGTGGAAGTCTATCACGAACATGTTGAGGTTGAGGCTATTCAACAAGTCGAGATACATGAGAGGACGGTGTGCAGAAGGAATCTTTGTGCTTTGCTGCAACCTTGTCGACCTTCTTCTGTTGGATAGAAGGTGCTTGGGGCAAGGTTGTAGTGGTTGCAGTGTCCTTTTGTTCTCCTTTTGAACAGATTATGAAGAAGCTAAATTTTGTAGTATGAGATACTACCTTGCGACACTTTTTAGGTGGAACAGTAGTTGGAAGTACCTCTGTTATTCTGTAGAGATGACCCCCCAAAGTAACAATGACACTACGGGGTCGAGACTCATAAACAACA
>SNQJ01S0039829.1:90656-110237 GCA_010110895.2 Picea sitchensis
TCAAGAGGGAGCAATAATAGAATACCCAAGAAGAAACCTTGATGTTGTTAAACATAAAGATGTTAACAAATCTTTTCCAGGATCAACAAAGAAACAAGCATAGAGAATTCTCTAACTACCAATCTGAGGTATACTCTAAAGATAGATAATATTTCTCAACATACTCATTCTTTACCTATAATTGGTAATTCAAAAAAAAACACAGAAGAAGACTATATGAAATTAAGAGGGTGAGATACGCAATCCCCATACTACTAGTGCTATGAAACAGACCCCAAATCTAGAGGAAACAAAGCTCCAGGTTAAATCCAACACAAAGAGATACCAACATTGCCAAATTGAGTTTTAAACCACGATTTTCTACCCCAAATTAATTTGACCAACAATTGAATAAACTAATAGTGCTCTATCAATAATTCTTACCTGAAAATCTAGTTGAACCATAGATGACAACCACAAAAGAGCCTCATCAATCTTTGTTTCAATGCCTTCCTCATAACCATAATACCACCTTCCTCCTACATTAATATTCCCATGGTTTAGAAATTATTGCAATGAGTTAAGAGTGGCATGTGTGGGGATAGCATGAGGAAAATGTGCATTGCATCCCACCTCCAACTACATACTATTCACCTACTTTGGTGAAATGACATATGTGTCCTAAATTCCTTGGAATGTGGAAACATGCAAATAATGGCATAATTCATGCTCCAAGGGGATAGCTTGGAAGAAACTTTACCCTCTTTTTCTTAGGATTCGTTCACTTAGTTTTGAGGCCATGTTGGTGTGGTTGTTCAATTGTTGATTTAGGTCCCTCAAAACATGAAAAAACTTGATATCCTCAAACTATAGAACCTCCTTTTTTACATTATATATGAGACAATCAAACTTTCTATATGATGATATTTTCTATTTGTTCATTAGACAGATAATTATGGATGAGTCCCTAATGTCTATCAAATTATTCACACAAGATGAGTTTATAGATGTTAATCCATGGAGGAGTGCATAAGTTGTTTTTCATGTTTTTTTGTGGTAGTCCCAAGACTCCATTCATTATTCAATTCTTGTTTCCCCTTGGGATAAAGGATTATCCCCCCACCACACTTTCCACCCCTAGGTTTCCTCTCGAGGAAACATCAAAGAAGGGGATATATTTTGTTGTTTTTTTTACACCCATTAAATTATTCCTCTTTCGTTCTTATCTACTAGTTAGAAGGATGAGAGGAATGAAGGATCATTGACATTGAATGAGAATATCCTCCCATAAGGATGTATACTAGCCATGTTTTCTCCTAGCAATCAAGCAACTACACCATATGGAATTTCATTACCCAAAATTAGATAGATTTTGACATTAGACCCTATGATTTTGCAGTCGTTACCTTGGGATTGACTAATTCCTATTGAAATATAGCTTTGTTATCATCCAAACAAAATTTAACACAAATAAATTTTGGTATTGCTTGCTAGGCCCTCTTAAAGACAAGTTTATTTGTGAAATAACCGTTGTAACGTTTGTGCCATAAAGTGAATATATCTATCCATGAATTTTGGACCCTCATCCCATGATTGATATTTTTAAAATAAAACTACCAAACGTAATTGGTATAAATGCAATCAAATAAGACATGCCATTCATTTTCATCCTCTAAATGAAAAAATGAACATCATGAAGGCCCTTGAATCCCTCATTTTTTGAATATTCTCTATAGTTACCAGCTTGCCATGAACCATTACCCAATAAAAGGTGTTGATATTGGGTAGACTGTCACTTTTCCAAACACGCTTCCATATACTATATCATTAAGGGAGAGGTAAAGAGATGATCTGGGATTGGTATCCCAATCTAATGGTGTAATCAAATTGACACTATCCTCTACTATTAGATATCGAGAGGTTGAATGGAGCACAAGATTTGAGAGATGCTAGAAGAGTTGGGACCAAAGGGGATAGATTAGACGGAAGGAAATAGGAGGAAAAACCAATCCATTGATTACCATCTTTAGAGAAGGACGATATGTTAAAAAAAGTGTTAAGGCTTTGGCTTTCCATCTAAACTTTCAAAGAAACAAGTTCATGATTGTGGTCAATTGGAGGATTCTCCATAATGTTATCCCTCCAAATATTGCTCATTTTACCATTACTCGGGACCCAAGTAATCTTGGATTGAGATAAAGGCACCACAATTCTAATTAATTTCCAAACACATGACCCCTTCTAGCTATCTAGTGGATTGTTCAAACAATTCTTCTTATTTCCTTGTAAGTATTTTTTAAGGAAGGCTTTCTTCCACCATTCCAACTTGCCAGAGATTAATCTACAAAGGATGTTTTCTCCCAAATTCATATTCATAATTATGGGATCTTTGGACGATTTGATGATGTTCCAATTCACCAAATGAAACTTTTTATGGTTTGATTTTCCTTCTTTCCATAGGAATTTATGATTTTTTCTCACAACTTGCTGCATAATTTTGATGGGAGCTACCAATGTTGAGCATTGGTAAATGGAAAGGGATGACATCACATACTTTATGAGGATGATCTTGTCTGTTGGGTTCAACCACTGTGACCCCCACTGCTAAAATTTATTATTGATCTTGTTGATTATGCCTTTCCAAACTTGAGCAGAGGGATTACTAAGAGATATTGACATTCCAAGGTATTTAAAAGTGGCCCATGACTCCAAATAAGGTAACTTTAAAATTATGGACATAGTGTGAAGAATTTTTGGGCTAATTTTCCAACCATAAATTCGAATTTTACCATTATTAACCTTTCTTCCTGAAGAACTGATAAAATGATCAAGACCATATTTTAATTGCTCAACAATTACTGTCGAGTCCCTTCCCAATAAAATAGTGTCATTTGCAAATTGTGAATGGTTCATTCCTTTAACACCTATAATCAAATTGATTCCATGAAGGTTAATAGAAACCATTTCATCTTCCAAATTTATACCCAACGCCTCAACCATTATAATGTATAATAATGGGAAGAGGGGACTACCCTATCTTAATCCTCTACTACTTTTGAAAAAATCAGTGGGCCTCCAATTAACTAAGGGTGATGTTAAAGGGGCCTAGTCGAGTAGGCCAAATAACCAACCATTGTAAATAGTCAACAACCTATGAATCTCAATCAACTAAATACTTGATGCAAACCCCCACCCACTCCTTGGGTTCTACGCGATCTCTCGGTCTAGGATCGTTTGACTTCGGGAGTTGGATCAAATCACAGGCTCCATCTGAGACCTAAAAACCAAATACACGGGTCCTAAGTCCTTTTTTCTGAATGAAAAATCCACTTTCTGGGGGTCCCTGAGAACTAGCAAGTCTTGCAAGGGATCATGGGATAAACCTCAAATCCCTGGTAATTTCAGGACTTCGGAGCTCTCGGGTTTCGAGAGTCTCAGCAAATTTGCACCGCGTTCCTCACGAACGCCGAAATGGAGAAATTTGCACCACAACAATGCTCAATGGTCTACATAACTTGTTTAAATCCATGGCGAGAAATGATTTTTGGAATTTCGGGCTTTGGCGATTCTTCCCACTCCAACACTCTATGCTCCTGGAAAACTGAACTCTGAATCAGATCGGATGGTTTCGGTACTTCCATAGATCAATGGTTGAGAATCCACTTCACGGATCCGATATTTGAGACTTTTCGAAGCACCACTTTACGCATATTCTGGAATGTTGGATCTCCAGATATTGAGATCTACTGCCACGCGTCTCCCGTTTATCAACTGTGGAGATCTACTATGTTACTCAGAGCTTCAGGGTATTGTCAACCTTTCACAATCATGTCCCCTTTCTCCCAGATGGTCGGTCTTTCAGACTTGATGATCCACTGACACATTTCCACTAAAATCAATGCTCTAGATGAGCTTCGGACTTCGGAACTTCGGGGGTTCCAACTCCAACACCCTCCTCAAATGAACTTTTACCGAACTCACGAAGTCTGAAGGACTTCTGGTGGTAAATATCGTGCTACTTTCATAGATCTAGTGGTTAGGAAAGGCTTAGTTTCTCCACGAGTGGATCTCGAGCGCTCATCCTCCAAACTAATAAAACTCCTTTTTCAAAGGATATTGGTCACTATCCTTCTTGGGCTTGACCAAGCGAAGAAATTTGAACTTTTGCGCCTTTTTTTTCACTCCTTTGAACACTTTACAACTTCAAACTTATAAATTTTTCTAAGTCACTCCTGCGCACCTCTAGTGCATGTTCACCTTAAGACTTTGAATTTTCTTGAGAAATTTTCACGCACTTATTGCACTCTCTAGACTTAGACTCTCCAACACTCCAACTGAGTGTAGGCCCAATGCACATCTTGCACAGGTTTGTCCTCAAGATTTTCTCTCCATTGATCGATTTTTCACTCCTTGCACTTCCTCTGCAAAGTTTCACACTACCTCTTCTAAGATTCTAAGTCAAACTCGACTCGGCCTTTGCATACCTTGCGAGCATTGTGCACTCCTTGCACTAGATCTCTCAGAAGAGAAACAATTGAAACTTAAATAAACATTAACAATTCCTCTAGATAACTAAGAAATGCATACATATGAGAATAATTAACTACAGCAAGCAAATAACATAACATTTACTTAATGGATTCATAAATAAATAACACCATACATTTGGAATCAAACCTTTATGATTGTATTCATTCAAAAAAGTATGTACATGGACTCATACATTCCTTAGCATCTCTCTATAATAACTAGCAGCAACACATAACAACTCTCAACAACCTCTTTCTATAATAGCCTTCAACAACCTCATTTAGGCATAGATTACATGTATTTATACATGGATGGGCTTATCGATCCTTCCTACCAACTACACTAGTGCTTTCATACCATAATTAAGACACTCATCTACTAAGGCCTATTACATTGAATGAGCATTTAAAAACTAGATAAGAGAGGATTTTCGAAATATGTACGATCCTACAGATAATTAAAGTGATTACAATATCTTGCGATCCTATACAATGTCTCAAGCCTCCAAATATTAAAAGATCTTTATTTACAATTTTTCAAAAATTTAAGATGATGTGCCCTCCTTGGGATCAAAACCAACTTTAAATCTGTACGCTAGCACTGATTTTTCCTCCACTCGGCCTTCTTTGGTGCTTATGGCGATGCTCCTGCATCATACTCCTATAGACAAAATATTCATGGACTCATGTCCATGAGCTCCTATATTATTTTTTCATTCTTATGAATATCAGGTTCAGTTACCCAACTAGCATCCTCTGCTAGGTGGTCTTTCCACTTCACCAGATACTAAAAATAAGTCTTCCTCCTGGTCTTCTTACCAATCCTTTTATCTAAAATTTTCTCCATCTATGGATTCTCTGTTGTGGGAATATGCTTTTCCCACTGGATCTCCTTTTGATCACATGATTCTCTTGTATCATCCATCCTGTAAGGGTATAGGTCGACAACATTAATTATTGGTGATATTCCAACATTTTCTGGTAACTCAACCTTATAACCGTTGGCAAAAAAAATTTCGAGGATCTTACATGGTCATATCTTCTTCATCTTTAACTTGTTATATGTTCCTCTTGGGAACTTTTCCTTCCTTAAGTGTGCCCAAACTTGATCTCCAACTTCGAAGTGAACCTCTCTTCTTCTTTGATCTATTCGACTCTTGTAATTTTGACTGCTATCCTGTAAATGCCCCTTTATCTAATCATATAGCTTATGCATCTCTGCAACAAAGCCTTCTGCTCCTGCACTTCAGAACTCATCATGTCCTAAAGTTCTTAACTCTGAAATTCCTCTCGGATGAATCCCATACACTATCTGAAATAGGATTTTCCTGTGCTTATGTTCGGTGAATCATTATAAGAAAACTCTGTCCAGGGCAGAATTTGATCTCACTGACTGTGATGTTCAGTGACCAAAATCCTCAGCAAATTTCCTAAGCTTTGATTTACCACCTCAGTTTTTCCATCTGTATGAGGGTGATATGATGAACTGAAGGAAACGTTTGTCCCCAACTTTTTCCACATAGTTCTCCAAAAGTGTCCCATGAATTTGGTATCTCTATTTGAGACTATACTTCTGGGAAATCCATGTAATCTCACAACCTCCTTGAATTTTTTTTTGGCTATGTGAGTAACATCACTCGTTTTCTTGCATCGTATGAAATGTGCCATCTTTGAGAACCCATCAACCACTACAAATATGGAATCACTCCCCCTGTGGGTTCTTGGTAATCCTAAGAGCTGTCTGGAATAAGAAATTGTTGATACATACCCCTGTTTTATTGTTTCCCTTTGGCATACTGTTAGACTCTACATTTGTCCACAAATTTCTTCACGTCATACCTCATATTTGGCCAATGGTATGAAGAAATTAGTTGTGCATAAGCCTTATAATGGATGAAATGTCCAACCAATCCTGCACTGTGCTTTTCTTTCAATAGGTTGTCTCTCATTCAACATTTTAGAATACATAATTGTCTTCCCTTGAATAACAATCCATTTTGTATCAAATATTCCATCCACTGGCTTTTGTCCCTTAGCAAAGGGTTTTCACATGCTTCATAAGCCTCCTTGAAATCTAGGTCTTATCTATACATTTCCTTAATGTTCTCAAATCCTAAGGTCTCCACTTGGAATTTCTGCATAATCAGACATGTCTTTCTCAAAGCATCAACAACTCTGTTAGTGCTACTACTAATGTTCTTAATAACAAAAGTAAATTTCTGCATGAATTCTACCCATTTAGCATGTCTCTGGTTCAAATTCTCTTGTCTAGTTATGAACTATAAACCTTGATTGTCACTGTACAAGACAAACTCCTTCGGAATAAGGTAATGCCTCCATTTTTTCAAATCTTGTATTATAACATAAAACTCCTTTTCATACGTTTAGTACTTCCGTTTAGTACTTTCGTTTAGTGTCATTCAACTTCTCATTGAAATAAGAAATAGGCTTATTGTCTTGGTTTAAGACTTCACCAATAGCTACTCCACTTGCATCACATCTCACCTGAAATATCTTCTTGAAATCTAGTAGAACCAAAATCAGTTGTTCTGTGATCTTTTCTTTTAATACTCTGAATCATTTTCAACTTTTTTTGTCCAATTAAAGGATTCATGCTTTTTCTTTACGATGTCTAGTATGGGTGCACAAATGCTACTGAAATTCTTGATGATTTTCCTATAAAAACTTGCTAATCCATGAAAAATTCTTCACCCAAACACGCTTCTCGGAGAAGGCCATTCTTTGATTTCCCTCACCTTCTCTGGATCCATCTTCAACTCATTTGAAGAGATCACAAAACCCAAGTATATGAGTTATGTCTTCATGAAAGAGAATTTTTTTATATTTATCAACAATTTTTCCTGCTGCAACCTCCTCAACACCAATTTCAAGTGCCTCAAATGTTCTCCTTCGGTCTTACTGAAAACTAAAATATCATCTAAATACACAATTACAAACTTGCCAATGAAATCCTTGAGTACTTCGTTCATTAATCTCATGAATGTGCTCGGGGAATTTTTTAAGCCAAATGGCATAACAAGCCACTCATACAATTCTTCATTCATTTTGAAGGTTGTCTTCCATTCATCTCCTTCTCTCATTCTTATCTAATGATAGCCACTTTTAAAGTATATCTTGGAAAAATAATTTTCTCCACTCAAGCAATCCATCAAATCATCCATTATGGGTAAAGGGAATCTATACTTGATGGTTATCTTGTTGATGTCTCTTGAATCTGTGGACATTCTCGAACCTCCATCTTTATTTGGACTTAATAAAGTTGGTATTGCGTATGGATTCAATCTTTCCCTGACTAAACCTTTATCCAACATCTCTTGGACTTGATTCTTGACCTCTTCATTCTCTTGAGGTGTCAACCTGTATGTTGATTTGTTTTGCAAACTCACTCCTGGAATAAGGTCAATGTGGTGAATGATACTCCTGATGGGTGGTAAAGAACGAGATAATTCATCCACCACGATATCAACAAACTCATCCATCAATTCCTGAATTTCTTCATGCAGATCATCCATAAAAGTGTTCATAAAGATGACTCTGGGCTTCCTCACCACAACAAACTGCATTTCCTTCTCCTTCCCGACTTTGTTCAAGAGTTCCTTCCCACTCATGAGAAGTATGCTAGGACTAGATTCTTCCTTGACTATGTCTTCTATTTGCAGTAACATATGCTTATGACCATTCTTTTCAAGGGTGTAAGTATTTTCCCTTCCATCATGTATGACATTCTATCATATTTCCATGGTCTTCCCAACAAAACATGGAAAACGTCCATAGGTATGACATCACATAGAATCTCATATTTATAACCACCTATTTTAAATTCAACTTTGCATTGTTGACTTACCATTACTTGGTGTTGGCCCTTGGTTATGGAATAAAGCGAAGATTGAGGAAGAAAGGCGAAGTACGAACTACGTGAAAGACGCATTGACTGAGATTGGGTTGAAGTGATCAAAGAAGCAGAAAAGGAGTGAATTAAGGGAAAACGAGTCACTGAACGAGAAGATCGAGGAAGATAGTCAGAAAGGAAGATGGATCGTGGAAAACTTAGCAAGCAGAGAAAGACACCGACGGATGATTTGGAGCACCTCGCGGGAAAAAAGGAAAGATAGGTTGGTGAAGCCCTTAAAACACGGGTCAAGTTGACCTAAGGTTTTAGACACCTATGGTTTTGGATCTAGGGTTTTAGTACCTAGACATTGTCACGAAATGTATAAATAAGGACCTAGATGAAAGAAGAGGGGTTCATCACTCGTGGGTTTTTCGTTGTTGGTTCTTCTCATAAGATGGGACGTGATGCGATCTCGAGGAGATGTGTTATGGAGGTAGAGATGCCATTGATTCTAGAAGAAGCACATGAAGGCATCACAAGAGGACACTATGCAGGGAAAGAAACAACACCAAAGGTTCTTAGAGATGGCCTTTGGTGGCCCACTTTACACAAAGATGCTAAGGAATACTATAGAGCTTGCGATGTATGCCAAATAGTTGGGAAACCTTCCAGAAGAGATGAGATGCCTTTAGCACCTCAACTAACTTTACATGCATTTGAGAAATGGGCAATTGATTTCCTGGGACCTATCAAACCACCAGGGAAGTGCACAAGAGTGAGGTACATTATCAGTACAATAGAGTATTTGACAAGATGGGAAGAAGCAAGAGAAATTAAGGACTGTAGTGCAACTACAACTACACGATTCTTATTTGATGATATCATAGCCAAGTTTGGATGCCTGAAGACCCTTATGAGTGATCAAGGTACACATTTTATCAATAAGACTATTGAAGCCTTAACTCAGGAATTTGAAGTTTATCATCAGAAGAGGACTCCATAACATCCATAGGGAATGGTACAGTCGAAGATTTTAATAAGATCTTAGAGACAACGCTAACGAAGATTTGCAGTGTGAATAGAGATGATTGTGATTTGAGAGTACCAGCAGTGTTATCGGCCTATAGAACCACTTGCAAGAAGTTGACAATGTAGACTCCCTTTAAGTTGGTTTATGGACTAGAAGCAGTCGTACCTATGGAATATTTGGTTCCTAGTCTAAGAATTGCAACATTTACAGATATGGATGACACAGACGTTGTGCAAGACAAACTTGCGCAATTGGTGGAACTAGAGGAAGACATTTTTATTGTAGGCTTTCATCAGCAGGTACATAAGGAACGAGAAAAAGCTTACCATGACAGACACATAAAGAAGAAAGCATTTAATCAAGGAGATATGGTATTGGTATACGAAGACAAGTTCATGAAGCACCCAGGGAAGTTTAGGACACATTGGCTTGGGCCATATGAGATTGCCTATATTACAGAAGGAGGAGCTGCACAATTGAAGACTTTGAATCTAGAATGGAAGGAAGGTTTAGTGAATGGGAGTTGATTGAAATTGTATTATGATAACCAGTTGCCTCACGACTCTTAGTAAAAGCATAAGAAGAAGGGTCCAGGTACCATGTGCAGTTGAAACTGGGTACCAGACACAGAAAAGACAGTTTGCACAAGGAAGGGAGGAACAGAGCAGAGAGCTCATGCTGCTCCGCGCAGTCTGAAGTCGAAGTGAAACAAAAGGTTCAGACCTACAGTGTCTCGGGATGAGTAACATGTGACTTTTGGGGGCCTATTGGCCCTTGGTTATGGAAGAAAGAAAAGATTGAGGAAGAAAGGTGAAGTATGAACTACGCGGAAGACACATTTAGTGAGATTGGGTCGAAGTGATCAAAGAAGCAGAAAAGGAGCGAAGTAAGGGAAAACGAGTCGTTGAACAAGAAGATCGAGGAACACATATCAACAAGGAAGATGGATCGTGGACAACTCAGCAAGTGGAAAAATACATCGACAGATGCTTTGGAGCACCTCACAGGAAAGAAGGAAAGACAGGTTGGCGAAGCATTGAAAACGTGGGTCAAGTGGACCTAGAGTTTTGGCATATTAGGGTTTTGACACTCAGGCTTCGGTCTAAGGTTGTCCGAGAGTCATTGTAATGTATAAATAAAGGTTTATAAGACTTGGGAGGGTTCGTTCGAGGAGAGTTCATCAGTGATGGTTGTTGTTAGTTGTGATTGTTGTGTTGAGAGAAATAATGAGTCTATATTGTAAGATATTCAGCTAGGTGCGAAGATCAACCCTACAGCTGGGTGCGCGGGGAGGGGAGAAAGAGAGAGAAGGAGAGAAATATCTGTGATCGAAGAGCGCAGATAGAATTATATGTTTTCATATAATATCAAGAAACGCAGTTCTATGGGCGTATCCCTAGGGAGAGGGTGAACCACGTATATCTTGTTGTTCTATGTGATTGATGTTGTGTTCTTTTTCTTTCTGTTATTCTATTATTGCATCATTGTATTAGATCTGAGATATACTACGCACAATAGGTTTAAAGGAGATAAATAATAACTAGGTTGTTGTGTTTTGTTTCCTTGGATCCACTTTGAATTTCCTCTGGTTGTAGACACCTGTATCCTGCAACCCCCTATTGCTACTTTGGGTGAGACTACATCTACTTCACAGGTTTTGTTGAAAGGGCCAGTAGTTAGGGCTTGTTGGTGCGTTGTTAGAGTTGAACCCTGGGTCTGCCCCTATTCCAACAAATGGTTCCATTGTCGGGACCAAGATATTCTTGAGGGAATGTCAAGGTGGTTTCCATTGAAGACAAAGATTCATAAGAGGATAGAAGAACAAGAGAAAGACTTCACTGAAGCTCAAAACAAAAACCCTAATATTAGTATAGAGGATTGGTTGGGAAGGTATATCTTTACCGATAGACATGAGATTTTGTTTGGAGGAATTCATAAGGAACTATAAAAGTGGCTAGTTAGATTAGTAGATACCCAGTTTGAAATCAGATCTAGACCACATGTGATTTGGACGTTGATGTTGATCAAGAAGGTCAAGAGAGGTGATAACACTGTGTCAAGAGAAATATATCACTGGTATGATAACACTATTGGAGGGTACATTACCAAGTTTGCTATTGATAGAGTAGAGTCATATAGCCAAGCAAAGAGATATTTATTTAAGGGACCTAGAGGAAAATTTTTACACTTTTTGAAGTTGAAGATCAAGATACTATTGCATGAGAAGAACATATTGAATGTATAGTAATCGGTTGGATTGAAGAGGTAATTTTCATGAACTCAGACAACGACAACGACAAAGAGGTTGGACATAAGCACAGTGGGAGAACCTTCAGAGAATTTCCTCTAGTAGATCTATTTGAGCAGATCCATGAACCACTGGCACAGGACGAAGGGTTCTACAGTGGAGAAGAAGAAGAGATATTGAACGAGGAACAGTCAGGATCCACTATGGAAGATGAAGGGAAGACTGAAGAACTCTGTCGAGACGAGCCAAAAACTTCAGGAACTGCGCCAACTGTCAAAGTAAGTACTATTACTCCTCTTATTTTTTTAGCAGCATTAAGTAACCATATTAGTGAGAGTTATCAGAGCACTCAGAGCACTATTACCAGCATTTCAGTACATACTCAATCAAGAAACCTAGGAATATCTATGGCAGATGAAATGAGGCTACCTATCTCTAAAGGAGATGGATCTGAAGATCCTAATCAACATTGGTTCTTATGCGAAGCTGTATGGAGTATTAAGCAAGTCAGTGATGAAGTAATTAAGAGAGCTCAGTTTAGTATTACCTTGAGAGACCACGCATTGAGCTGGTACATGAATTTTTTTAAAGGAGTTTCCCAACCTAAACTGTTGAATGATATGAAGACTGCGCTGAGTGCAGAATTCAAGAAACCCAAGTCAGAGTCACAGTGCATTACATAACTGAAAGAAATCAAGAAGAGAGTAGCTGAACCTATTTGGGAATTTGATCATAGGTTTAAGACCTTGACAGGCGGGTTAAGTTTTCAGATCCCAGAAGAGCAGAACAAGGAGTGGTTCATTGCTTCCTTCTTACCACACATCAGATTTCCTCTGATGCAGCATAAGGTTGCTTCATAGGATGAGGCATTGGAGATCGCCATGAAACTAGAATCAGCCCCTATGGGAGAATCCAACTTAGGTATGAGTCAAATTTTGAGTCAACTAACTAGCTTATCTCTGCAGGTCGAAGATATGAAGAAAGACAAGGGAAAAGATAAAAGAGAGGACATATGGTGTATCATATGAAAATAAGAGGGCCATGATAAGGAGCATTGTCCCCTATTTCATGAATACTTGGCCTCTGGAGCTCCGAGACCTTTGAAGAAATTTACTCTACCCTGGTGCGAGGTATGTAGAAATAGACATCGCTCTGGTGAATGTTATTACATGCAAAAATATGTCCAGAAAAATACCAACCTTTACTGCACATTCTGTAAATATGTGGGGTATGATGAGAAAAATTGTAGGGCTTATGAACACTTGCATGAAAGGTCAAGAGATACATATAGGATTCAAGGCAAAGTAGAACATGAGGGAAATGCTGCGCAGTTTAACTCTCCAGGAAGAGGAAACTTCAACCCTCACGACAGATTCAGAGGAAGAGGACGAGGAGGAGGCATGGGTCGAGGTCGAAGTCAGATCATTTGTTATAACTGCGCACAGCCAAGACAGTTGGAAAGGGACTGTCAGAACCCTTTTACCACTTGCAGCTACTGCAACTCATTTGAACATGTTATTGAAGATTGTCCCGTACTGATAGCCAAACTTCACGAGAGACGAGGAGGAAACCAACAAGCACAAATAATATTAAAAGAACCTTGCAGAGAGGATCCTAGAGTTGCTATTATCACTAGAGGAAGCGATGTTATAGGAGAAGATAGAGTGATCCCACAGAAGACTACAGAAGAATCAAGGGTCAGAAGAGCTACAGAGAAGACACAAGTGTTTGATCCAAGGGAAGAAAAGAAGACGTTTGAAGAGGAAAGAAGAGAATTTGGAAGAGATCAAGATTATTCATCAAAGACCCAACTAGAAGTGAGAGAATGTGGAATGCCTTTAGAATTTGATCAGTCTGCTTCGCCCGGAGAAGGAAAAGAGGTAATAAATCTTATGGAATTCTTATGTACTTGCATTAATTTGATTAAGGATGAAAGAGTTGTACAAGAACTATGAAATTTGATCAAACAATATGAGATAGGTAGGATATATCCTCTACTGAATAAGGCAATATATTAAGTATCCATAAAGATAAGGACAAATAAGGAGTTACACCTTAATGCTCAGATTGGAGATTATGACATAGATTATGTGGTCCTCGACTTAGGGTCAGAAGTCAATGTGATGTCGAAGTATACCTGGGCACTCATTGGAAAACCTAAGTTGATTTATTCCTCTATCAGGATCAAGATGGCTAATCAGTAGGCATTAAGCCCCTTTGGAAGACTGGAGCATGTCCGTGTGGACATCGACAGGGTAAGGACGTTTGCAGACTTTGAGGTGATTGAGATAGTTGACGATAGTTGTCCTTATCCTACATTGTTAGGAATTGATTGGGCTTTCAACAATTCCACTATCATTGACTTAAATAAAAGAAGAATGACATTTGAAGGTGATGGCCTTAGGTTCATTGTACCTCTTGAACTTTATGAAGGTCGCAGATACACTGAACCCATCAGAGAAAAAGATCGTGCATACGAGCTAGAGAATATATATAAATTGACAACAAGACAATAGGATTATATTAATCCTACCATAGATGGGAACTTAAGCTGGCGAAGTGACAACGCATGCTCATCAGATTCGGAAGAAGCACTAGATAATTGGAAGAACAAAATGTATGAATTTTCTGCATGGAGGTGTGCTAGATTAATCAAGGAAGTTCGTTGGATTGGCACATAAGTAAGTAATTTGCCCACATTTGATGGTTTAAATCATTTAGAAACTTTCTTATTGGAATTTGAAGAAATTGTACTAGTACAACAGAGGTTGTTGGCACTGGATGAAGCTTTGAAATAAATGCAAACAAGATGGTGGGGAACACACAAAACAAACATCGCGGAGTGGGTGCAATGTCGCACTTTGATGACAATGTGATTTTCAGAACAAATAGAAGGGTGCGACTTCGATACACGTTTCAAATCTGTCCGAAGGACCATGTGCAAAGTTGTGGGGAGGCCTGGAGGAACATTCCTCAATATGAGTGGGTGCATAAATTCATTAACACTTTGGACACAACACCTATTAATTGGTATCTTCAAGAAGAACTGCACCTCACCACTGTAGATTGGTATGGTATGAATCGGAACTTTGTAGCTAAATTTTTATTTGAAATTCAACGCCCCACAATAGATCAAGATCTACAAGTTGTAAGACATAAAGTCTTTGAGGAGTAACCTAACCTCCTTTTTGATCAAGAAGAGGATGAATGGACCACACCTTTTCAGAAATTTCAAGGTTGTTACAATATCAATGCTGATGAAGATGATGATCCTAGGAATGTGAACATCGTGGAAACAGAAGGACAAAGAGACATAGAAGGGCCAGGATTCGAACTACCTTTCATCGAAAAACCAATCAAAATCAAGAAAGTTAATATTGGAAAAGAGAAAGCACCTAAGCTCGCAAACATGGGAGATTATGGGGATGATGCCACTATTGATAAGATCACATAATTACTGCATGAATATTAGGACTTGTTTCCAACCAATTTCACTGACATGAAGGGCATTAAAGGGCCCATGGGAGAAATGAATATCCCCTTGAAACCAGATGCAAGGCCAGTCAAGAAGAGACCCTATAGATTGAATCCTAAATATAAGAAGAAAGTCAAGATTGAATTAGACAAAATGTTGGAAGCAGGAATAATATAACCTGTTGAAGAGTTAGAATGGATTAGCCCTATGGTGGTCCAAGATAAGAACACAGGAGAGATCAGAATCTGTGTATACTTGAGGAAACTGAACGATGCATGTTTGAATGATCCATTCCCTACACCATTTACTGATGAAGTGCTAGATAATGTGGTAGGACATGAAGTTTACTCCTTCAAAGATGGATTTTCAGGTTATCACCATATTAGGATTGCTAAGGAAGATCGCCATAATACCACATTTGAAAACAAATGGGGTTATTACCAGTACACAATGATGCCTTTTGGATTGAAGAATGCACCAGACATATTCTCTAGGGTGGTGGTTGAAGCATTCAAATAATTTTGACATAAATTTTTGGAAGCATATTTTGATGATTGGACTATTTTTAGCTTATTGAAAAATCATATTTTATGTTTAAGACTAATGTTGGATAGGTGCAGGCAATGCCAGATTGCGTTGAACCCGAAGAAGTGTATCTTCTTTTCACCCTTTGGAGTGATGTTAGGCCATATTGTGTGTAAGAAGGGGTTGCTGGTAGATCCTTCCAAGATTGCCATCATCGTTGATCTACCTCCTCCTACTTCAGTTAGATAGCTACACACTACGCTGGGACATACTATATACTACAAAAATTTAATCAAGGGCTATGCATAGACAAAATCACCCATGAAGAAGATTTTACCAAAATATTGGCAGTTTCAATGGTTAGAGGAATGTCAGTAGAGATTCGAGACACTGAAACAAAAAATGGTAACTACGCCTATTCTGGTTTTCCCAGATTGGAGTATGGAATTCCATGTGCATGTCGATGCGTCATTTATTGCATTAGGAGCAGTGTTAGCACAACCATCCATTATCCTTTTCTAGCAGGAAGCTTTCTACAATTGAGATAAATTACACTACTATGAAAAGAGAAGGTTTAGCCATGGTGTACGCATTGCATAAGTTGCATCACTGCTTGTTAGGAGGACATTTTAAGATGTGCACTGATCACTCTGGGTTGAAATACCTAGTCAACAAGCCAGTGTTGGGGGGAAGAATATGCATATGGCTACTGCTATTCCAGGAATATGATTTTGAGATTGTAGTCAAGCCAGGGAGAATGAATAAGGGACCTAACCACTTGTCTAGGTTAGAACATGGAGAGGAACCTACCAGTTTGGAGGATACACTACCAGATGCACAATTGTTGGCCATCTGAAAGGTTGATGATCACTTCACCGAAATAGTCCAGTTCCTATCAACAGGAATGGAACCTCGTGAATATACAATCATTCAGAAGAAAGAAATGGTAGTTCGTGCTGTAGATTTTTCACTTATAGATGGACAACTTTATAAGATGGGACCTAATGAGATCCTGAGGAGATGTGTTATGGAGGCAAAGAGGCCATTGATTCTAGTAGAAGAACATGAAGGCATTGCAAGAGGAAACTATGCAGGGAAAGAAACAATGCTGAAGGTTCTTAGAGCTGGCATCTGGTGGCCCACTTTACACAAAGATTATAAGGAATACTACAGAGTCTACGATGTATGCCAAAGCGTTGGGAAACATTTTAGAAGAGATGAGACGCCTTTAGCACCTCATCTAACTTTACATGCATTTGAGAAATGGGAAATTGATTTCATGGGACCTATCAACCCACCAGGGAAGTGCACAAGAGAGAGGTACATTATCACTGCAACAAAGTATTTGAAAAGATGGGTAGAAGCAAGAGAAGTTAAGGACTGTAGTGCAACTATAGTTGCACGATTCATATTTGATGATATCATAACCAGGTTTGGATGCTCGAAGACCCTTATGAGTGATCAAGGTACACATTTTATCAATAAGACTATTGAAGCCTTGACTCAAGAATTTGATGTTCATCATCAGAAGAGAACTCCATACCATCCACAGGCGAATGGTATAGTCGAAGCTTTTAATAAGATCTTGGAGACACCGCTAACAAATATTTGCAGTTTGAACATAGATGATTGTGATTTGAGAGTACCAACAGTGTTTTGGGCCTATAGAACCACTTGCAAGAAGCTGACAATGCAGACTCATTTAAGTTGGTTTACGACCTAGAAGCAGTTGTACCTATGGAATATTTGGTTCCTAGTATAATAATTGCAACATTTACATATATGGATGACATAGGTGTTGTGCAAGACAAGCTTGCGCAGTTGGTGGAACTAGAGGAAGATAGGTTTATTGTAGGCTTTCATTAGTAGGTACAGAAAGAATGAAAAAAATATTACCATGACAGACACATAAAGAATAAATCATTTAAGAAAGGAGATATAGTATTGGTATATGAAAGAAAGTTCATGAAGCCCCTAGCAAAGTTTAGGACACATTGGCTTGGGCCATATGAGGTTGCCTATGCTACATAAGGAGGAGATGCGTAATTGAATACTTTGAATGGAGAATGGAAGGAAGGTTTAGTGATTGGGAGCTAGTTGAAATTGTATTATGACAACCAACTGCCTCGCAAATCTCAGTAAAAGCATAAGAAGAAGGGTCTAGGTACCAGGTGCAGTTGAAACTAGGTACCAGACACAGGAAAAAAAATTTGCACAAGGAAGGGAGGAACAAAGAAAAGAGGTCAGGCTACTCTACACAGTCTGAAGTTGATGTGAAACATAAAGTACAGACCTGTAGTGCCTCAGGACAAGTCACATGTGAGTGTTGGGGGCCTGTTGGCCCTTGGTTATGGAAGAAAGTGAATATTGAGGAAGAAAGGAAAAGTATGAACTATGTGGAAGACACATTGAGTGAGATTGTGTCGAAGTGATCAAATAAGAAGAAAAGGAGTTAAGTAATGGAAAACAAGACATTGAACGAGAAGATCGAGGAAGACATATCAACAAGGAATATGGATCGTGGAAAACTCATCAAGTGGAAAAAGCCACCGACGGATTCTTTGGAGCACCTCATAGAAAAGAAGGAAAGACAGGCTGGCGAAGCCCTGAAAATCCGAGTCAAGTGGACCTATGGTTTTAGACACCTAGGGTTTTGGCATTTTAGGGTTTTGACACTTAGGATTCGATCTAAGGTTGTCTGAGAGTCATTGTAATGTATAAATAAAGGTCTAGAAGAACTGGGAGGATTTTTTCAAGGAGAGTTCATCAACATTGGTTGTTGTTAGTTATGATTGTTGTGTTGAGAGCAATAGTGAGTCTATATTGTAAGATCTTTAGCTGGGTGTGAAGATCAACCCTGCAGCTAGGTGCGTAGGGAGGGGAGAAAGAGAGAGAAGGAGAGAAAGATATGCAAGATAAGAGTGTAGATAGAACTCTATGTTTTCATATAATATCAAGAAACACAGTTCTATGGACGTAGCCCTAGGGAGTGTTAGGACCATACAATGTACCTTTTTGCCCACACTTTTTCCACCATTACACTCTTGTTTCACTCACATTTAAACTCATATTATCACTTTACCATATCTTTCCAAAGGTATACAACGTCCAGGGATGATTTTAAGGATGGAAATTTATTTTAAAATGTAGAAACCTTGGTGAATCTTACTAATCCTTCATATGTCAACTATAAATGTTTGGCAATATTTTTGTAAAAATATTCAAATTTCTAAGTATTTTATATAGCTTTTATAAAATTTTGGCGATTTTTAAAGTAAAATAATTTTATCCTATAGAATTTGGGTGAGTCATTTTTAAAATAGCGAATATCGTTTTTGGAAAAACCATGGAAAATTAGCCCATGAACAAAATTTAGCCCCTAAAATCATCCCTCACAACGTCTCTTCTCTTTACTATATGTTTAATATGTTTTGCATATAATTTTACATTACTCTCGTACTTAACCATTGATCAGAAATGTATAAGTGCTGAAATAGTTCGAACTGCAGATTAGCATTGAGGCCTGTTGCTGAAACAGTTAAAGCATGCAAACCCTGTGGCTGAAACAGTTTGTGGACTACGATGATGAAACAACAACTCACAAGAAGAAGTTGCTACACTCTCCGTGGTCTACGATGTTGAAACAACAACTGCTACACTCTTTGTGGTCAACGATGCTGAAAAAACAACTCACACAGAAGAAGTTGTTACACAGTATGTGGTCAACGATGCTGAAACAACAACTCACACAGAAGAAGCTGTTACACAGTCTGCGGTCTACGATGCTGAAACAACAACACAAAACTGTTACATTGACCATGACATCCGCACCTTGAGCTAGCATTAACCATCGCTTCTTCCTGAGACCAAGTTGCCGAAACAGTCAGAACACAAATCCCGTGGTTGAAACAGCCCGCGATTTGCAATGTTGAAATAATATAC